>JAFFZR010020249.1:0-11205 GCA_018397195.1 Lethrus apterus | reverse complement strand
TCCCATTTAAAAAAAATCAAGTTGGCTGTGCTGCTCCCGAACTTGTCAGTTAAAAAAATAACAAAACTGTGGAAATAATAGAAGGCTTTGTAAACAGCATGCATATTAAATTTTATCGATTTAGCTTGAATAGTTTTGAAATAACAAGGCCGGTTCCATACATTTGGTACGCACTGTATAAGGCTATAACATTATAAAGCTTTATAAACGCCGCAATTGAAGAAGATATCGTGACGACATGAATGAATAGAGCGAGGAAGACCATGATCTTCCTCGCTCTATTTGTATATTATACAAATGCACAAAATTAATAAAAGGCGACTAAACAAAGTACGTATATGTAAAAAGAATAAGCCAAACCAAACTAATAATAATAAGAAGCAAAAAGGGCAGAAAAGGAAGAGAGAAGAAGAGAACAGAAGACCCAGGGAAACTATAAGACAATTGAACGACCGACGTGACTAGAGACCAGAAGCTGTAAGTTAAAGTGAGTTAACGACAAAATATTCGTGTGAACTTGTTACTTAGAAAGATAAATAGAAGGATATTATGGTAAAAATAATCCTATAAATTGTTTATTTATTACAATTTAGTCATTTAATTAAATTTAAAATCATATATACCATTTCAAATTCATTCCATTCAGTAACATGTAGTTAAACGTTCAATTTCTTACTTATTTTGTACCAATTATTACTGTTGTCAAACAACTGTATAGATGCATTTTTAAAAGAAATTTCACTAACATTAACTTAACGTAATTTAATGGCCTTCAGTTTTGTAATGAATATTAAAAAATACCTACATGACAAATTTATAAACCATAAATTCTGGTAATATAATTTAACGAATCATTTAAAATCATAAAGTCAATGAATGAATTAAAAACAAACAATTTTTTTTAATTTATTTTAACTCGAAAATTAAAAATAAATTGTAAATTGAGAACAATCATCACTCGGAGAAGATAAGCAACAAATAAAGATTTTAAATCGAAAATTATAATCATTAATTTTTTTATTTTTGAAAATATGTTCGTCCCACACTGCCAGACGATTGGCATAAAATAATTTTATCCTCAAGATATTATCTACGCAACGCAACGGTCTGAACACGTTGGAGAGAAACTACAAATTTTAATTCGAACTTTATAATAATGAAACGTTTTAATTTCAGAAAATATGCCTTTCCAAAACTGCTAGACGAAAAGACGAAAACTTATAGCTTTGGAAATCACAGGAAATTCTTGGATTCCGTGTTCGTACTTCCACCTACACTAGAGTGCCGAAGTGAGTGCCAGTATTATCTTTAAAAACTTCCCCTACTGTAAATGAACTAAGACGTCACTTCCTTCTTCTTTAATAAAGGCTGCACCAAAATTACTTATGTAGTAGATGATTGTTTGTGTTATGTCATACTCACAAGTTGTTGAGTGTTATGAAAATACTAGTGGTCACGTGACATGAGTCAAATCGAATTTTGGGGTTTTTGGACATGCACAACCTATCCCCCAAAACGAATTTTACCATATTTCAATAATAAAAAAAATTCCCATGTGTTGCAACACTTCTGCCGGTCACTATAGCACTAGCTCATAGGAAATTGTGTCCACCGCGAGTGTTTCAATGAGCGCCCAGCCACTTCGATCTATTGAAATACAAAACCAAATTTGCAATCACAGTTCAACCCAAAAATCAACTGAAAAACTACAAAACCAAAACCGATGTCTTAAGGAAATTGATCCGACTGACAGTAATTTACGACTTATTAAAGTAAAAAATGAGCTAACTAGAATACCGCACTGGTCAGCTGTCTTACTGATCACAGCGTTGCCGACCCTACGACAAAATCGGTTAGAATTGCGGAATTTAGAACTCCGATTATTTGATTATGTACGGATTTTTTAAAAGTACTAAATTTATTTTAATTCGTTTTTAAATAAATCTTGATTGTTTCGCAATGGACTTGTGAGATGGATTGAGTTTATACCACCAGTTGTATTGCAGGAAGTATTGCAGGAAGGTAAATAACAACATAAATGTAAATAGATCAATAAATAACAGTGTTCTTTCTGCAATATAATATAGTTGATAAATTTATGATGTATTCGTACAGCGCAGGTTACGATACAGAACAACAAAAAGAAGCTAGTACAAACACCAATGCGACACGTTTTACACAAAAGCCCAAAAGATACAAACAAAACTACAATTCCGTATAGGAAAGCAAATACTTATGGATCAAAACAAACGCCAAATATGTGAATAACAATTACACTGGAGGAAAAACAGATACAAATAGACACGAGGCAATTAATAAACACATCACAAAGCGTGAAGGCGTATAAAAGCAAAGAACTCTACATGCCAATTGTTCTTTTTTATAAATACACATAATGAGAAAGAAGGCGTTTTAGGACGACGACGACGCTTCGATTGACGGATCGATCGAGGAGAAAAGTGTTGTTCTTAGCCGCCAATTGTGAATTCTGAATGCAAATATCTGTCCTTTTTAGGACTTTACTGCGTTTGACGACATTTCCAGTGCACTAACATTTTGTTCTCAGATTATTTCAACAACCAACTGCACTTCGGAGGAGTGCATCATGACGCAAGCCACCCGGAAAAAGACGGCATCTTCCAGCGTCGATCCCGGTCCCTCAAGAGAGACGGTTATCTTTCCAGCGGAGTTGCTGAAATTCAACTCGGACGCATCCTCGGAGGGCGAAGATATGCAAACGGACGGGTTCACCAAGCCCAAGAAAACCAGTAACAAACGGAAGCTAGAGAGCTCGCCGAATGCAGACATCCAGGCGAAGAACCGATACGAGCCGCTGCGCTCGTCGATGGCAGAAGAAATCAATACAGCAGAGACCAACAAGGCCCGCATCCCGCCAGTCATCTTACGAACTAAAGATAATTGGGTAAGTCTAACAAAGATGCTCGCCGAGGAGGGCATTCGCTTTTCCAGGGCGAAAAACCTAGCGGAAGGAATTAAGATCGACCTTGACAGCGCAGACGACTTCCGGATACTGACGCGCTTCCTGGACGACAGGAATCTCCCCTACCATACCTACTCGCTCGCGGAGGACAAACCGCTAAAAGTCGTCCTACGTGGCATCCCCACATCGGTGACGGAAGAAGAAGTCCTAGAAGATCTTCGGTCCCAAGGATTCGCCGTCAACTCGGCACACCGGATGCGCAGCGGGGCCGACTGCACGCCCATGCCGTTGGTACTGATCCAGCTATGAAAAACGCCCGAAGCGAAGAAAATCTTCGATATCCAATTCGCCGCCAGTCTGCGAATCACCGTCGAATCGGCTAGGAAAACGTCGAGTGTCGGGCAGTGCCACCGCTGCCAACTCTTCGGACACTCCCAGTGGATGTGTCATGCCGCACCGAAGTGCGTGAATGCGCCGGAGGCCATCACACTGGCACCTGTTCAAAATCGCGGGATTCGCCCGCAAAGTGCGCCAACTGCGGAGGACAACACCCGGCGAATTACCGAGGCTTTGAAAAATATCCCAAGCTACCGGCGAAAAAATCTGCCGCACAAACAGACGCAGCGTCTCCCAAACAACGGCCACCGGCAGGAAAACCGATGCCCATGACCAAGCCCGGCGTTAGTTACGCCAACGCGATCGTCGGCTCCACTGACGTGGCCACTTCCTCATCTCCTCTTGAAGCCACTCCCACCAGATCATCTGCACCAATTGCACGTACCGTCACCGAAACTCTCACGATCAACGCCGAGGAAGGAATACTCGAACAACTTCTGAAGCTGCTAGGTAAGATTGACTTTAAAAAGCTATTACAGGTCGCCACGAAGATCATCACCAGCCTTAGCGACAGCAGCGGACCGGGAATATGGGTAACGCTGATGGAATGTGCGGAGGACATCAAGGGCATTTTCCGTGGATACATCGCAAAAAAGAAGGCCCGGATCTCTACAGACGGTCTTTTGGAACGCCAACGGACTCGCAAATAAGAAGGCGGAACTGATGGAGTTTGCACACCGTCACGAGCTGGACGTCATCCTCGTGAACGAAACCCATCTTCGCGCCGCAGAGAACCCGAAGGTGCCAAACTGCCGGCTGTTCAGAACCGACCGCGAAAACAGAAGAGCATCATCACCGTATTACGCCGCAGCTGGACAGCGCCGAGGCGACGATCGTGGTCATCGAGACCCGATTAAATAACGATTAAATAAAGGAAGACAGGCACGAACGTGCAAGTCCTCCGCGAGTACCGAGGCGTTGGCCTATAACTCGCCGCCAAGATGTTCGAGGGGTACTTGAATGCCTTCCACAAAAGAAAAAGCCAAAATTCTAAAAAAATCAAATCAAAAATATTCCAAGTAAAACGTAAACTAAAAAGTTAATTCTCCGGCTGCAAAATAAAATAAGTCATTGAGCGCCTCAAACCCAGTAAACCAATGACGGGGCAAAATTTTAAACTAACACTAAGAATAAACACTAAAATTATTACTACCTATCACCACCTTCCCCATCGTATCCTAAAATAATAATAAAGTAAACTGAAACTAACAATTCCCCCTTTTTTTAGGTAAAAACTAAAACTAACAATTTTTTTTTCAGGTAAGGACATCAGCCCTGGATACCCTCTAGGATCTGCTTCCTACGGCGCAGGAGCCCAGCAGTGACATAACAGAAGTCCCCAAAGTACGACAAGAGGAAATCAGAAGAAACCTCTAAAGTTATCCCGGCAAATGTTTCTTCCCTCAGATCCTGATAGAGTTCGCATTCCAGGAGGATGTGCAGTCCTGTTTCTGGAACCCCACACTGGCAGAGTGGACTGTCCGTCAATCCAAAGCTATGGAGCTTTGCAGAGAACGGCCCATGACCCGTCAAGAAACACGTAAGGCTGTACGGGATGCCCCCACTGAAGATCGGAAGAACATCCGGAGTCACGTCCGAAAGCCAACCAGAGGTAACTCGCCCCTTCTCAGAGGACTCCCAGCGACGACGCCATTCCATGGTAAGTATGTTTAATAGATGTTTTTTCCTTTTAGACCTGGACCTCATCTCACCAGTTAGGGAGACCTCCAAACCGAGGACGGTTATTGTCTCTCCCCTTTCCAGCCTGTAACATGCCGAGCGGAACAAGACTTCCAGGTCCATAGGCAAACACCCCTCTAGGACTTGTAGAGCCTCCGTGGAGACAGTTCTACAAGCCCTCCCCATGCTTAGTAAAAATGGCCTCTGCGCTGCAGAGAGATGCCTTCGATAATGCACCAAATGAGCCCTGTGGGCGAAGATGCCCCGTAGTTTAGAATGGGTACACATAGCCCTCTGTAAATAAGTTTCATTGTCCGTTTCTTGAGTCACCACTTAACCCGGACGATACGCTGAAACTTACCAGCGAACTTACAGCATTTCTCCCTCACATATTTCATGTGGGGGAGAAACGTCAACCCCTCACCCAGTACTATGCCCAGGTACTTGTGTTCAGCCTTCCATGTTTCTGTTTCTATCAAGCGAGCCCTTCAACATGACTCCAACAGTTTTCCCAGGTGACAGGCGCAACTTATTGCGGCCCAACCAGTCCTGTAGCCGCGAGAGGGCGTCCGTGCCGGTCACTTCCAGATCCTTCCTTGACTTCCCCTGGACCAGTATCGCAAGGTCGTCCGCGTAGGCCACCTTGGTATACCCTTCTCCTTCCCCCGGCCTGACGACTTCGTCGAAGACCAGGTTCCATAGAAGGGGGCCAAGAATCGAACCCTGCGGACACCCGCGGGATACACCCCTTGTAACAGTGGAAGTCCCGGACGACATCGTGACGTACCTGTCGCCGAAGTAGTCCCGACAGAGCCTGTAAAGGTTGAAAGGCAGTCCCAATTCCCCGAAACGACGTAGTATCGATGGCCACCACAGTGAATCAAAGGCACCCTGGATGTCAACAAAAATGGCGCAAGCGTACTTTGATTCGACCCGGATACCGGCAATCAAGGAACCCACTGCGTCCTCCGCTGACCTACCCTCACGGAAACCGTACTGGTTGTCAGCGAGTCCGCCAGCCCTGTCGATGTACTCCCTCAGCTTCACCGCGCACAGCCTCTCCAACAGTTTCCCCATGGCAGGCAACAGGCAGATCGGTCTGTATGAACCAGGCAGATTTACCGGTTTGTCACTACCCTTCAAAATGATGTTCACTTTGCCCTTCTTCCAGGCCTTTGGGAAGACACCCGATGCCAAGCAGCGGTTATACAGACGCAGCAGAAGATCTGGCCTTTGCTCCACGATGCGCAGAGCCTCACCCGGTACACCGTCCATCCCCGGAGCCTTTCGCCTCCTAATGCAAGCAGCACAACTTCTCAGCTCCTCCTCCGTAAACTGAGGTTCATCGGTCCCGTTGCCCAGGTAAGTATTGTTCAGAGCCCTTACTAATTTTTGTTCCTCTGTTTCAGAGTCTTCATCGTCAGCGAGTACCAGGACATCCAGGATAGAAGAAGCTGTGTCCGTCCAAGAAGAACCCGCTCCAACAGCAGCCTGCACGGATGCCTTCTTTAACTTCCCGGTAACTATCCTATAGAGTCTATAGGATAGTTACCCAGAAGGCTAAGGAGGATTATTGGGAAAAATTAGTTTCGGAAGAGGGAAATCGGGATCCCTGGAGTAAGGTCTATAGTACAGATTGTCAATTGTTCAAAAAGTAACGACTGGGAGAGGCAAGATAAAGAAGCAGAATTAGTCGTCGCCTGTTTAACACGATTTGTCATTTAACATCAGTGATCATTTAATTGAACTTTAACTGAACAAAATTTGCACTCTATGTTAATTACATGTGGAAGGAGTAAGTTTACTGTAATTGTATGGAATGTTACTGGCCGTTTTAGCAGTGAAGCGTTATGAAGCAAATTAAGAACATCAAAATTTACATTAGTCGTTGACGGGTCAACAGATAGAGGAGCAACAATGCATCTAGGGTTAGTAGTTCGCTTAAAGTTAGAAAATCATTGTAGTAGAGATTATTTTTTAACTTGATTACTTATTACTGATAGTAAAGCTGATGTTATATTTAATCTTATAAGACTTTTCTGCAGCATGGTGTTCCATATAAAGACAATTGGGATTTGCGCTGATAGGGCAGTTGTTATGAGGGGCGCTCATCATTCGTAAAGTTCTATGTTAAAAAATGAAGTCCCATCATTTTTTATTTTAAATATATTTGACATTCGTTACAAATTTGTGCATCTAATACGTGCAAAAAATTGCTCGACATTGATGAATCTTTTTGTAAAGAAGTTTATAAATATTTTCAATGTAGTTATAAAAAAGTATTTTCAATTACAAAAATTTCAAATATCTGTTAATGTGAAACTGTATAAGTTTTTGTATCCTGCAAACAAGGTGGCTGTTGTTAATTTCAGTATTACAGAAGCTGTTGAAACAGAGAAATCATTTAAATTTGTTTTTTATATCAGAATACAATGAAAATAAAACTGAATCTGTTGAAATTATATATAAAAGAATGCAGAATATTTTTACAAAATTGTATTTACAGTTGCTTGCTTCAGTGGGAAATTGGTGATGTATAACGCTATAACATTATAAAGCTTTATAAACTCCATACAGATGAAACAATTGGGGAAGATAGCGGGGACGACAAGAATGAATAAAGCCAGGAACGAGACCATGCACGAATGCACAAAATTAATAAATAACGAATAAAGAATAAGTGAAACAAAAATGATAAGAAGAAGAATAAAAAAGGAGCAGAAAAGGAAGAGAGAAGACGAGACCAGAGGACCCAGGAAACCTAGGCTGGATCAAATAGAGAAGATATGACGAAGTAAGGTAAAAACTATTAAGATAAATGAACGAAGTGAGTAAAGCCCGGAAACTGGATGAAATGGGTTAATCGATAAAGAAAAATACTCTGACAAACAATTCGTGTTGTTACTTAGAAAATTAAATAGACGAATATATTATGGTAAAAAATCCTATAAATTGTTTATTTATTACACTTTAGTCATTTAATTAAACTAAAACTTTTATGTACCATTTCAATAATTCATTCCATTCAGAGACGTGTTGTAGTTGAACGTTCATTTAATATTTGTTTTGTACGTCTTATTACCGTTGTCACATAATACAATTTAGTATTTTTTATACTAGGTTTAAATTTTTAAAAAATAAGTATTTGATATCTTTAAAATCAGCAAATAATGGGCTATTGAATGAAGTAGAATTCTAATGACATTCATAAGAAAAAACATATTTGTTGATGATTTTAAAGAAACAAAACGTCTGATTACCTATAAGGAGTTTGCGTAAAAAGTTGCCGTGAGAAAGTTTTTTTTGATATTTTAATGGCCATAGAATGTGGGATTAGAGAGTCACAAAGAGGGTACACCAAGCAAGAACTGATGGGAAAAATGGAGGAGAAGAAAAACATCGAACGCAGAAGTGAAACCTGCGCCAAAGGAAGGATGCATATAATGCAATGGGAACAAAGTCGAAGGCTGGCACAAGAAAGGGAAAGAAATGTATAAGCTTTTTGAGGCCTCATACCGGTAACTTCAGGCTCCTTAAAACAACAACAACCAGTTGCGACAGCATGTGATCTAGAGGTAATCAAAAGTAGCCTCGAGCTTCAAGAGGTAATTGGCGTCCTTTTATGACATGGTCTTAAAATAATAAAATTGTAATTTATAAATATGTAGAAAACGAGCAATTCTTGTAATTTCCTTTCATTTCTAATAAACCAGAACGTTTTATTTTTTATATTGTATTCAGAAGTAACATTTCAAATCTAAGTAGCGCTTATATTGTCACTGGCATATTTAAACCTTGGAATCATTATTTCACTACTTTCCAGAAAAACGTGTCTTCAGTTGTTTAATCTTAGAAAATAAGTGCCATTAACGTAGAATAAATGCTGATTAAAATTTTGAGAATGTAGAAACTTTCTAAAAACGTAATATATTTTATTCGATTTAGTACAGCTTTTCTCTTTCTGTTCCTAAGAACATCATTATACAAATTAATTCCCATTAATATAATTTATTCATCTGCTGTTTTATGGTTCGTCATTTAATTAATTGTGTTAAGATTTAATATCTAATTCGAAGCAAAATTGTAGATTTAAAGGCAAATTATTACCTCCTAAACGTAAACGTTAGCGGCAGTAGCTCGAGCAACTGGAGTTTATTTTACTATCGATCCAGTTATAAATTAATTGTGATTGCTCACGGAACTTAAATAGATGAACAAAAGTTTAATGTGTACGAAAACTTTGCGTATTTAACTTTACCATGCAGGTATTAATTTCCAATTTGCGGACACGTATTTCACAGATTATATTAAATATCGATCCAGTAAGTACGTTTATTTCATCTTTTTCGTTAAATTTTAACTACCCAAAATTCGCCCCTTCGCTCTTAGAAGCACTATTTTATTGCAAGAGCTCAGGTAAACATTTATATGATTTTCTCACTTCATTTAATGTCGTATTAAAGGACACCTATGAAACCACGATTTTCGTCCCATAAGCAAAATATTAGTTCAGCTAAATACACACATCAAAATGGTCTACGGGATAAGGCTAAAAATAAACGTTGTTGCAACTAGTGGAAGTATTATGACACAACGATGAAACAAAACATAAAGTTGAACGATAATCTTTAATTTTTATAACAAAAACAAACAGAATTTATTGTAGTTTGCTTATACAGGTTGTGTAAAAAATATAGCAAATTTTTAACTTACAAATAACAGTAGAATATGAATGAAAAATGAAAGATTTGCACATTTAATACAGTGTATGGCCACCTCGACTGTTAATCAAAGCTCGGCACCTATTGGGTAAACTTCTAATCAAATTGACTATTTCATTTTGATCAATTTGTTGCCACTGGTCTTGTAAACAATTTGAGAGATATTCCCTTGTTTGAAACACCATGCCTTGATTCAAGACACATTTTCCCAGCATATCTCTCACATGTTCTATGGGATTTAAGTCTGGGGATTGCGCCAGCCACGGCAATACTGCGATATTGTGCTCATGTAAAAATCCTAACTGTTCTCGCAACGTGTGGTCGAGCTTTGTCCTGCATCCGTAAAAATTATCTCCCGATTTGTTCCGCCTGTGGTAGAATAACAGGTAGAATTTTGTCCCGATATGCGTTTGCCGTTAAAACGCCTTCAACAAAAACGGCTCAGTTCTACGGCCAATTCCAATTCCAGCCCAAACCATAACTGTTCCCCCTTGGTACCGATCAACTTCCTGAACAGTTGCCAAACGATTTTCATTTCCAGGTCTCCTCCACACCATTGGTCTTCTAGAATCTGGTCTCAAACCAAATCTGGATTCATCTGTGAAGAGCACGTGAGCACAGTCTTGTTCTTGCCAGTTGATGTGTTCCTCGGCCCATTCTAATCTCCGTGCGCGATTGCCACGTGAAAGCACGGGAACTTTAACAAGACGTTGAGCGTGTAGATCAACCTCATGCAACATATTTCTTACAGTTTGACCACTGACTACCGCTTGATGGACATTTTGGAGCTCAGTTTTTAGTCGGTTGGGCGTTAAGATTTCGGTTACGAAGACATTGGATTCGAAGAAATCTATCCTGTACTGCATTCGTTTTCCTGATGAGGCCAGGATGTCTTTCTTTTATATCACCAGTTTCTGGGGTATTGGGCGCTTGTGGCAGCGCCCAATGGTACTTTTACAAGAATTTATAGCAGCCGCTACATTTAGAATAGTCATACCTCCCTGCATCATGCCCACAGCTATTAACTGAATATCACGACTAAGATGCACTCTTTCCATCTTTATTGATTCTAAGACACTATAAAACCCAACTTGTTTCTTAATTCAATAATCATAAACTGAGTAATCTAAAGAGCAAAAACACTGTTTCGATACAAATGTCATCAACTGTTTTACAAAAATATAAAGCATAAAAATACAAAAAAAAAACATAAAGCTCTGTATGCTATAATCACAAAACATTTTGATTAACGTTTGCAAACATACGTTTTACGTTTGTCCCTTAGATCAGCGGTTCTTAAACTGTGGTCCGCGGACCCCTGGGGGTCCGCGTAGCCCTTACCGGGGGTCCGCGAAATTTTAAAAAATGGTTGCAAACCGTCCAAGAAGACGATGAAAAGACAAGAAGCGAGGAGCAATAAAAATATATTTTTAAGGCAATAAATAAAACATGAACCTATTATTATTA
>JAFFZR010020246.1:0-11514 GCA_018397195.1 Lethrus apterus | reverse complement strand
ATTAGTTTCTGATGATGCGTTATCATTTCCCAGTATCATTTTTGTCTCCGTAAAAATTTCAGAAAAGACCTTAACATCCTTAATTTTGCTATCTGTTGCTTTACAGATTTTATAACACACAAAGTATCTTTCAAACCACTTGATCGAGCTTGGAAAATAGCACCTGAAGGTTCCAACAGTCGCAATATCTTTCTCATCAGTAATAAGCTGAAACGAAATTCTATTCTAAACATGACTTTCTTTAATCCAATGGATTTAGCAACGTCTTCTCCAGCAAATGTATCACTTTTAATGATAACTTCTAATGTTTTTATAATTTCTTTGACGTTAGAAAAAATAACATTGACAATTGCCAGATGACCTGACTTAGAAGGCGCGAGACGTCTAAATTGTTTCGTTCTAGAATATCCAGCGTTAGTTCGGTGAAAGTTCTGGCATTTACTTTCTTGGTAGTATAAACAGCCAACAGTGACTCAAAAACTTTTCCATCTTTGACGTACCGAATGGCTATTGCTACGTTTTCATTAATGAGAACCATGGAACATCAGCATTTCTGATGTCTGCGACAATGGATTCTCGCACTATTTCTGCTAAAATTTTTAGGTATATGCTGTGCACACTGAGAAAGCAGTGGATCGTTTTTCAACGTGATTTTAAAAAGATTGTTGAATAAGCTTCGTTCCGCGTGTTCCTCAGCTTCATAAGTACCGCTTAGTGCGAGTTCATTAACTGCTAAAAACTGCACAATTTCTGCAATGGACTTTATGTAATACCTGTGTTTTTCCAAAACACCGCATCTAGTGAATTAAATAATTAAAATTTAGTGAATTAAAAAATTAATTTTTTTGTTTTTTTAATTTTATGAAAATTATGAGATCTAAAATTTTTATAGGAAGGGCGACAATTTTCAGAGGCAGGTCTTTGCCCTACCTGACCCTGCGCTTGCTACGGCCCTGAAATAGATTGAAGTCAAAATTTGACCAGACAAAGAAGTAAAAAAAATCATAAATGATATACACGATAAAATAAAAGAAGAATAAACTATCTTAAAGAGATTAGAGAACTGCAAGAAAAGACAAGACAAAACTGAATTGAATAATTTCACCTACAAAGAGGAGAATTGCTTTTTACAGCGCAGCGTTTTTCGTAGCAGTAGTTTAATACCCTGAAAAATTCTTTCTCCGGTAAAAAGAACAGAAAGACTTGAGGTGATCCGTGGAAACAGTACCTTAATTCCAGGTCTGGAATCCCGTTCTGATATGTGTGCCGCCCGAAGGATCCCGGATATTTACAACGGCGAATTCCCACATATTATGCGGCGAGAGCGGCGCCTTTCTCGACACTCCTCTACGATCGACACGGGACGCATAACACCATTCCCTCTCATAATGCATTTCACTCGACATCGCTCTCCCGTTCAAAAGGTAGACGTTACGAACTTATATCGTATATTTTTATATAAGATTACTGCCACCACGTCTGATGGAAACAATAATTCAACATTAGGTTAATTTTTTGTTTTGGGGTCGCGTCGGATACCGTATAATTTAGTTTCAGATTTCATTTCGTACGTGACAAAAAAAAGTAGATGTATAGGGATGTAACAAAATTGATACATACATATACAGGATGTGGCAATTATCTGGGATCGGTCGATACGATGAACAGGTATCATTTTATCAAAAAATGTTTTAAGTAAAAGTTATTCGGGATCAAGCAGTCCTTACTGTAAAAAATCCTGATGCATACAGGATGTTCAGTTTCGCTTTTACATTATGCAACTTTGTTATTTTAAATGGAACACCTATATATTATTGCATTTTTATATTCTACGGTAAAATTTAGAGTAATTTTAGTTAACTAATCCTCTACTAAAACTCAACGATTTCTGAGATATTTAGTTTTTAAGGAAAAAAAATACATTTACACCGTTCTCTTAAAAAGTCGATGCAACCATTGTTGATCGTTGTTTTACAATAATTGTTGTGCATTTTTATGCCAATCCTTCAAGCTGAATAATTCACATTAAAAATCTTTATTTTGTTATACAGAGTGTTCGAAAATTGAATTAACTTAAGCATCTTTAAATGGGCAATACTCGTTCTCTATAAATGGAACACCTGTATATTTTTCATTCGCTAGAGATTTAAGATCTATTTCTATCATATGTACGATTCCATATATCTAAAGTTAATACTTTCTGAGTTATTTAATACCACAAAATTAATATTGGGCAAAATGATATGTGAAAAAGAAGGTTTATGACTAATGAATTACGCGGTCTACTAGAAGATGTACCACAGCTAACAAGAAGAGAAATGTGGTTAAAACACGATGGTACTCCTAGTCACAACCATGCGGAACTGAGGCAATTATTGAACGAAATATATGGTGACAGATGGATAGGAAGCGGAAGATCTATCGACTCGCTAGGTCCCCTGACTTGACTCCATTAGATTATTTTTTATGGGACATGTCAAAGCCAAAGATAGAATTTCTATATTTTTCGGGAAATAAATCCCGACACACTTTTACGTGTACAATTGTCATTTCAACAACGTTTGGAACTTTGTATCAACAATGAAGATAGTCATTTTAAAGAGCATTTATAATTCATATTTTCATACTTTTATAACAGCTATTGAAAAGAAAATTATTTGTATTGTAACGGGACAGAATTCTTCTGGTATGAATAATAGAGCTATAAAAAGTGAGACTGCAACTTTATTTCAATATGTTATATGCTTTCAATGAAAAAAAGTCATCTTCGCCTCCTTATTCAATAAATTTGTAACAAAACACCTTGCAACCTTCTTTTTCACATGTCATTTTGACAAATATTTATTTTGTGATACTAAATAACCTATAACTCAGAAAGTATTAAGTTTAGGTATAGGGAATCTTATGTACGGTAGAAAGAAATCTTAAATCTCTATCGAATGACATAAAAATATACAGGCCGTTCCATTTAAAGAAAACGAGTATTGCCCATTTAAAGACGCTTAAGTTAATATTCAATTTTCGAACACTCTGTATAACAAAATAAAGATTTTTAATGTGAATTATTCAGCTTGAAGTATTGGTATAAAGATGCCCAAGAATTATTGTAAAACAACTATCAACAATGGTTGCATTGACTTTCTAAGAGAACAGTGCAAATGTATTTTTTTTTTTTTTTTTGAAAGCTAAATATCTCAGAAACCGTTGAGTTTTAGTATACGATTAAGTAACTAAAATTACTCTAAATTTTTACGTAGAATTTAAAAATGCAATAATATACGGGGTGATTTATTTAAAATATCAAAGTAAAAGCGAAACTGAACAGCCTGTGTGCATCAGGATATTTTTACAGTATGCACTGCTTGATCCCGAATAACTTTTACTTAAAAAAATGTTTGATAAAATAAACAGGTAAGCCGCGATCGATCGATCCTAGATAATTGCCACAGCCTGTATACTATAAATTAGTAAATTTTTCACTATTTAATAGCAGAATTGAAACTGCATTTTTTTTAATTTTAATTTTTATGTTGAAACAATATAAAAATTAAACTAAACGGTCATAAGGAACAAAGATTTATAAAAAATAATTTTACTAAATTGAAGATTCAAATAAAAATTTATAAGAAATTTTCTTGCAAAATTATTACTTTTCATGAATGAATACTTAAAACTATTGTTTTATTTAAAAAGAGTAAAAAAAAATCATTTTGTTTTACATATTTACATTAACGATTACGATTAGGGCCGCCACTGGTCAATACGTTCGTTTGCTTGCTCTCCCCTAATTTATGGCGTCATGCTTCGAAAGAACATTATGGCACTTAATTACACGCAAAATTATCTCAGTTACAAATTTGTTAATTCCACGACAACCTGCCGACGAAATTAACAATCGCACGACCGGCACTCACTGACATCGTTCGTTTGCCATTGGGTCCCTAAAGATTGTGGTTTCGTCAATGGGCCGTGCAGGCAGGCAGGCAGGCAGTCCTAGATTTATAGGTATGGTAATAAAGGAACGACCCGTAAAGTGCATGGGGCACTACATCATCTCCGCATAATGGAGGAACGAATGCCTTTCAGATTTATGTCATCTTTCGGCCATATCAAAGTCCCGCGGATAAGCCAGAAATACAAAGCTGATGCTCCAACGAACGTATACAAAAAATAACGTAATATATTCCTGTACACACAAAAAATAACTTGATACATTGGAATTAATCCAGTCGAATCCTACGGCATAATTTTAAAATACACGACGAAAAAAACTATATTAATATTCGAAATGCTATTAAATGATAAACGGAATGCATACTTGGAGTTTGAAAATATCATTTAACAAAACAAAACAGAATATTTTATTAAATAGAAAAGTGTTTCGGAAACGAATATTAATTTCAAATTTTTGTAGATGTTTGTTTTTCGTTATGATCAGTTTGCGATACTTTAAAATTACATCGATCATCCATTAAACATGAAAAGCTTTAAATTTGTTTTTGTTTTGCAATAATTAAATAATTTATAATGTGAGGATTGGAGTTTTGTCATCAAGATCATGTATTAACATGAAGATAACAACTTCCATGCCTCCATTTAGTACCTTACAGTGTTCTTCGTCCATTTACTACCCTGGTATACATCACTTCATACTTCAAATTTCTATCACAATGACTTACTTATTCGAATACGTAGCAGTCCGTCTGTATTATCCTTGCGTGCCAGTTCTTACGCCTTTCCCTTCTGTCGAATTATCAGAAATTTTTTAAAATAACGATTGGGACCCGAAACGTGAAGATAGAAGATTAGAATAAAATTTCATACCATCGTTCCGTTCCTAGCAAAAGTATAAATCTGGGAAACTCCGGGTGAATCCGGGAGTGTTGGCAACTCTAGCAAAAGTGTAAATCCTGGAAACTTCGGATGAATCCGGAAAACTCCGGGTGAATACGGGAAACTCCGGGTGAATCCGGGAAACTCCGGGTGAATCCTGGAGTGTTGGCAAACCTAGCAAAAGTGGTTCCCGTTATCAAAAAAAGTTCAGGTCATAATTTAACGATCTGGAAACGTTTAGTCCTTTCAATTTGATTTCGTTCGTTCAAAATCAATAAATGCCGCAGTATTTCAATCTTTACATGCTTCGCAAAATCTGGATCTTGGAAATACACGGCTAGCGTTTATTTTAATCTAATAGCGTTTTCCATTAACAAATGTTCTATGAGAGATAACTTTTAAAATATCTACCGCGTGATCGAAAAAAATGAATGGAAGTCATCATTATGTAATCTAATCGTCGCTTACCTACCTTTCTCTACCTTCAAGTTTTAAAAATCTAGAAAATTACCCAAACCCAAAACTAAAAAAGAAGTTGAAAAATTAAAAAAAAAACCTGATGAACATTTGATTATTGTAAAATAAAAACAAATGAAAATCAATTGGAAAATTTATTATTATTATTATTTTCTTTTTACCTACACTTACCTTTCTTTGCATACGTTCGAAGTTTACAAAATTTAGAAGATTGACTTACAAACCTGAAAAACAAAAGTAAAAAAAGTGAATCAGATAGTTTTTCATTTTATATTTTCAGAAAAATCCCCAAAAAAAATGGGAAAATATCAAATCAGAAGATTTAGGTAAAAGCATATTACGTGGGAATAAAAATCTAGAAAACTGCTACAAAAAGAGACAAAAGCGATTCGAAAAATATCTTGATAAATGAAAATCGGTGAAATAAGAAAATCATGAAAATAAAATATTTGAAATTTTTTGTGTTTTTTAATGTTTGTTTTATGTGAGAAAAAATTTAAAATAATATAATTTTACTGTAATGAATTTATTAAATAAAAATAATCATACAAGCTTAAACTTAAGAAAAATTTAATAAACAGTTTATTTATTATAAATAATAACATAACGACGGCAACAGAAAATAAGTGTCTCAAAAAATATAATACTTACGTAATGTTCGGCAAGTATGGCTGTATCCATCAAGGTTCAACAGCCCAATAACAGAACAGCAAGAAATCAAAGAAATCGAAGCGGAACCTCCAGCGAGCGACCACTTGGTCAAGAACATCGCGGGTATGACATCGACACAGCAAGTTCGTAAACGTCACTGCAGGAAATTTCCTTAATCACTTCTTATCCTGAATAATTTAATAACTTTAATGACATAAGAAGAACCTTAGCCCGGAAAGAACGCCAGCAGATGAAATGAGAAGACGAGTTAAATAAACCTCATACGTTGATTCTACAACAAAAAATGAAATTAACCCTATGTGATGCAAGATAATTCACAATACATTTACTGACGATACATTGGTTTAATGCCAATAAAGGTTTTTTTTTTACAACAAAACCCAAAAGAATGCAACAACAACCAAACATACAAAAAATTATGTATGCAACTAAAAAGCACATTATACTTCAAATAAGAGTGAATAATAGTAAACTCAAAATACGAACACTATATTTCCATATTTCCTGATGTCCGCTATTTCCCACTTGTATATACGAGTATGAATAACTGGAGCTACAATAATAATCAGATCTTGAATAGACTGTCTACGTGGACATTACACTTTAATTTGTTGTCAATATGTTGATCTGAACAGAATAGTCAGTTTACGACTATTTTCAATACAAAAAGGAACAATTGCCTGGGGTGTAATTTATTTTCCACATTTCATTCATTCATTTTATTAATAAATGATGTATGGCATTTGGTGTAAAAGTATGTAAGCATCAGATGAATGAATGAAAGAAAACAAATATAATAGAATACAAGAAGAAAAATAGAGGTGATTCATTATAAATTAATTTAACCTATTTTTGTTCCTTTTCTTTTTTTAGTTCATTGCAAAGAGTTTAAGTCTATTTAATTATACGAAATGCTGATGGAAAGACAAGAAACGTAGATAAAAACCAAACTGAAATAAAAGAATGAAACTTAAACATAGTATTCCAATAATTTACTTAAAAGTTTACGAATTGTCATTCACAAAATATGATATCAAATCTGACATAATTTCAGTTAGGTTACTTCTTTCTTCCTTATTTCATATTACGTTCGTTAATGTCATCACATGAGATTACAAGAATAATTTCGGTAAAAATCTCAAGATTACAACGGATTTTCCAAAGGAGATGTTATCGATGCGTGAAGATGTGTCAGCGTCTGTCGTGTGAATGTTACGTATGGGTCGATGGAGGGGTTGTTTGCTGTTGTTCGGGGGATTGTTGCCCATTTCCAGTGGTCCGTGTGACATCCCAACACCTGTGCACGCCATCCGTCTGCCGTATCCGACACTAGCAATTAACATGTTTGTCTTAGCTGCAGCTTGAAATATGACCGACCTCCTTTGTGCCAACATATATCGATCTAAATAACGTCTTGTGTTTTAGTTCAAATTAAAGCTATCAATTAAATTAAAATAATTGAAAAAGAAGGACATTTCGTACGCTGTTACGTAAAAAATTTCTAAAAAATTATTTTGAAAAATCCAAGAGTGAACGATTTCCCATCATTGTATCAACACGGTGGTTCTTTCTTCTCTAACGTGTTCTCAACGTAAACTATGAGGGAATCATTTTAGTGTACTATGTGTGATTTGTACCTTGTTAATTTAAATGATGAACGATGTTAATATTTGTGGTTATATTTGTGAAAGATTATAACGTATTTAAATAAAACATGTTCTTTAATTGATGCACTAAAAGCAATATTTGTTATAATTTCTAAAATAGACGTGTAGTTCCTTTGGATGAAAGAAACATTCTTGATTGCGGCTGCACATTGAAAGTGTAATCGGTACAATATGATAGGTTCTAGCCTCACGATTTAATTAATTATAATGCAGGCATTGCGTTGATTTCCGGAGTTATTTCGCATCGTTCAACTATATCTCATAGTGAGGTTGTCCAAATACCGTAAGCCACACATTAAAATGAATTTATCGTAACCGTAAATATTCCGTAACATGACAAAGACCACATTAACGCAGAGACAACCACAGTTGCATAATCGGACAGCAATCCGTCAAAGATGGTGTCATTCATTGCCACAAATGTAATCCCTTGTATGTATCAAAATTTGTTTAAATGTAGATTTCATGTAGATAATTTGCTATACAGTCTGTTCACTAGAACATTCTACAATAGCTAACTTTTGTATTTAAGGAGATACAAACATAGTTACCTAATAAAAATATATAGGTGTTTAATTTAAAAAATTAATCTTTATGCTTGTATCTTAGCAACGCGATGTTCCTTTGTTTTATAATTTATTGCACGAAATGCGCACTGCAAGGTACTTAACATTTGACCATTTAACCAAGTTTGTATCTCTTTAAATAAAAAAATTAGCTATTGTAGAATGTTCCCGTGAACAGACTGTATGTTTCATGTATAGGTCCGACTGTTACGTACGCGCTGACTTCGTCTGAATTTTTTGACGGTTTATGACATTATTATTTTTTGAACGTTTCGTCTTCAAACAAACATCATCCTAAAAATTTTTAAATCTAAGCCTGTATGGTTTTTACTTTTTAGTAGCTTTTAATTTGTTGCATTACATTTTTTGACTCTAATTTTTGTGCATCAAAATACCTTTTCAGTCAGTCATGGTAAATAATTATAAAAATCAAGTGGACCATGGAAATAAAAAGAACGAAACAAGGAAGTAATATATTACTTCGCTTCACAAAAGTTTTCTTGAAAACGCTTAAGAGTGACAGATTTCACTTCGAATTTAATTGATCACTTTCTCAACTTTCTCAACCGTTCATCCTTTTGTTTACCAATTTCTTGGTGATATTACATATTGGTGACGAAAAAACAGAATAGGTAAAAAAAGGCAAAAATTTGAATATTCAGAGCTCAATAACTAGGGAAGTAATGATCATAATTCAAAAATTCAAACACATCTGTAAAACCTATCGATTGGGATTTATAAATACCACTAGCCATTTAAAAATTTTACTTCACCCCCATTTTAGGGTTGCAACTAGGTAACTGCAAATAGCTAAAACATTTGTCTCCCTTCCAAAGAAAATTGACCTGCCTGAGCGTTTTTTTTTTTTTACAAAAAAGCTTCTAAATACCTGAAAACATGTCTGTTTCGTTTTCGGTGGGCCATCTATATGATGAATATTATAATGATATAGCAACACTATCTATGACTATGAAATTATGTAGTATTAATACCAATAAAACTTCTGAAAATATTTTTGTAGGTGGATAAAACAAGTATATTACGTGAATATGTTGTAATTTTTTTTTTTTTTTTAATAATACTTTGCAATACATTTCTAGTTTAGTTAGTGTTGTGGCAACTTTTATTAAAATTCAGAGGTATCGCACCATTCACCATTCCTTAAAAAGTGAGTGACTCGATGCTAAGCGAAACGCGACCGGGCTCCGAATAACGATAAGTGAAATAAATTTAAAAGTTTCCCTTCGGTGCGACTTGAGAGTCGCGATAACGGATTTAATGAACCCTATCGTCTCTGAATGGGTCCCGGCCGGGTCGGACACAAAGCCCGGTAATTTATTGCAATGCGATGTGATTGTTGCATGCTCTTGCGGTCTAAATACGGCTGCCAGAGTTAAAACCGACCGATAAACTGAACGTTAATACCGCGTCGGGGTGAGATGTGACTTCCACGATTCAAGCACGATACACATATCCATCCTACATACGTACGCAGAACTTAAAAATAACGAGACGGAGTTGGATACATCAGTTTCACTTGCGGTGATGATATACTTTAGAAAATATTACACATTTCTATGTTAGATTGCAATCAATTAATTAACTATTAGTTAATTATATAGGATTATTCTGAAATAGATCCTGATATTTTAACAGGTGATAGCTGACCTTAACCTAAACCCAAATCCGCAAAAAAGGCGGTACCATCTTCATTTTAAATTTTAAACGATGTGCATTCGTTTCTAAGTACGGTTCTATGTCCATTTCAATATGTGTTGCGTTGAAAATCACCTTCCTTTGGCGGGAATGTTGCAAAACAACATTTATTGATGATAAATCGGCGTTATTGTCATATTTTACTCAAAAATTAAAAATAATTTTTTCTGGTACACCCTTCAACATAGTACCGTCATTTTTTCATATTTGGGGCTGGGCTATTGTCAGCTATCACCTATTAAAATATCAGTACTTATTTCAGAATGACCCGGTATACTTACACTAAAAATTATTGGGCAGTCTCATTGATAGATTTTTTTTTTTTTTAATTTATTGGATGGGAACCAGTGTTTGATTTTAGTTTCTTTGTCATACAAACACCTCTTTCATACTATTGCTTTCCTTCTTTCAACCTCCGTCCGCTTCAACCCTTTGCAGTCGCTCCACATATACAGGGTCATTTACGAAAGAGGTTCGTTAGAACTTTTCCGTGTTCCATAAATATATCAACTCTAATAACTTGGAATTATAAGCTACACCAACTGATCTCTTATTCTAAATTATTGGCGCTCTCGTATCATTTCCGGTTGTACCGGAAGTGCATACCAACTTTGTTATTTTAAATGGAATGTTATATTTTTTCATCGTTTTTCAGATTCTACTCGCAATTCTACACCAAAATTTTACCAATTGCCGTGGTATATTGAAATTCTGTATTTCCGGAAGTACTGCACTTCAAATCTTCATTTTTGACATTTTGCTAGTTGATACCATGGGTAACGGAATGGTGATGTTAAAGTTACCAGGAAGTATACAGTGCCGCTCAAAATTAGCGAAAACTTCCAACAACTTCAAACCAGTAAAAGTCAATTTTTTTAAATGGAACTCCCTGTATATTATTGCATTTTTAAATACGCTTAGTAATTCTACATCGATTGTTATAAGGCATACAACCTACTTTTTCTAATAGTTTTTGAGTTATAAGCAGTTTTCTAAATAATTCCCCTAAGAACGTCGTTTATGCCTTGTTTAGTGAATTTAGACAGCCTTGGATGTCATTATAATTAAGTATTATGATTGTTTACTTTGGCACTTGTCTTTTGTTTGACATTAGTATAAATGCATAATGGCTGATGTAGTAAATAATTACACAAATAACGATATTTTAAATTTGTTTTACATACATGGAGAATGTAGGAGAGTAGTGGATAGAATATGTCGTACTTTTTACGAAAGATATCCAAATTTGCCAACAATGACGAAAAAAAATTTTAGAAAATTGGAATCAAATTTTCTGCTTTTCGGAAAAGCTGCTAATTGCAGAAACGCAAAAATTTGATTCCACTTTTCTAAACTTTTTCTTAGTCATTGGTGGCAAATATGGATATCTTTCGTTAAAAGTACATGTTCTATCCACTACTCTCCCATATTGTCCCTGTATGTAAAATAAATTTAAAATATCTGTATTTGTGTAATTATTTACTACACAAGCCATTATGTCTTTATACTAATGTCAAACAAAAGACAAGTGCCAAAGTAGACAATCATAATACTTAATTATAATGACATCCAAGGCTGTCTAA
>JAFFZR010020245.1:0-11646 GCA_018397195.1 Lethrus apterus | reverse complement strand
TAATTTTTCCTACAGAACTTTCTTCTTTTTTAACGATCTTTTCAAGAATACGTTTTTCGACTTATGGTGCCATTTAAAATTTTGGAGTTCTGAACATTGTGGACAAAACTACTCGTGATGCTGACTTTTTCGAGAAATAATAATATCACCATTCGATTCTTTAGTATGACTTTTGTAATAAATTTTTTTATCCCAACTGCCACTCACCGTTCTTTTAAAAAAATACTGATACCCTTTTCACCCTGTATATTTGATTAAACAAAATACCATTTACAGTAAGCTCATATATTCTCAGACTAAACATATTTTATAATATTTCGTAAAAAATTGCAGAACGTATTAATTAAGTGATTGCAACGTATTTAACATACAACTTCAAGCATCAAAGTTACTCTAAGACTTTGCAAATGTATTTGTACAAAATTGTATGTCCCAGACATTCATACGTTTACTCTACTTACTCTAACTAAGAACAAACAAGCAAATAGAAATTTGAGAACGTGCAGTCAGTAAAAGGATGAGTTGTTACTTTGTTAATATATTTATAAATTAAAGTTTTTGAGTTTCTTGTTAATAGAAAATATTTTAAAATAGCCCTCATTTCAAAATAAATTCGCTGCCTAATGGCAAAATATACATTAAATGTAAAATATTTAGTATTACAAAGGGAATGAATTTTCCTTAGGTGGTAAACGACAAAAGCCGATTTTAACAAAAAAATAATTTAAATGTTATAATATATCAATAAATCTATAATAAACAACTCTAGTAATTTATCCAAATTAGTAAAATTATAATGAGTAATGAATAAGACATTTTTTTGATATAGAAAATTGCGGAATTACTAATGTAAATTATACAATATAATCACTTTTTTACAACATAAATCTTTATTTTAGTTTACATTTTTTATTATAAAATAAAATTATTTTTTATAACATAAGTAAAATATTTTGGATTCAGTATTTTTTAAAAGTATGTTGGGAAATAACAGGTTAAAAATGGTTTCACTGTTTATAGGTAATACATGGCCTAAAATTTAATTAAAACCCATGCACAATTTATGATATATTTAATTAATTAATCTCTTGAATGCAAATTTCATTTACAAAATGTGCTTAATATTTTATTTCCCAGCGATTTTCTTTGTAAAGGAAGTAGACAGATTAAATTTATAACCAAGAAAATTATTTTCAACTAGCTAATTAAAGTCACGAGTACAATGCAAATACAATGTGTTTTTCCACCCATTTAAACAAAGTAGTTTATCAAAATTCCTTATCATTGCTTTTGTATTGATTCATTAATGGAATACATTCCCTTTGGCATCGTCATAAGTGATTTATTTTATTTCAATACATTTTCATAACTTTTACTTAAAACATTTTTTAATAAAGTGAATAGTTAGGCGTAATATACCGTTCACAGATCATTGGCACATCCGGTATATAGAGGATACATTTTTTTGGTAAAACTGCTACAAAAACTGTTTTCGGCTATCTATTAAAATCAAATCACGTTTGACTTTGAAAACTTCGATAATTTACGTCTTTTTCGAAAAGTGAAAATTCATAAATAAAAGAATGTTTTCTAACTTTTGTTGCATAAAATACTGTGCGACAATACGGCGAAGAAAAAGCTTTTTCATTTAGAGAATATTTCCGTGTAACATACATTTTACGTTCTCATATCGAGCGAACGACGCTCCAGAAAAATTACGCTGTTTTTAAAGGTGACGGCGACATTATGGCAACGGAAACTTCTAACTACCACTTATGGAAATGTCTGCCGCATGAACTCAACCATGTCACACATTGGGCTAAATTCTTTTCTCATCTCGTAGGATATTCTTTGCTACTTTTTTCATACAACGGTAGGATATAGTAAACTTTATATTTAATCATTTCCTCGTCTTAGTTAGTATTAATTATAATTTCTATTATTTTAAAGTACAAAAATGTAATAGCGAAAAAATTACATATTTAATAAAACGTCGCGTTTGCAATTGTTATTATAAAATTAATACATACATAAAAGCGTCAAATATTTACGTTGACATTATAAAAATTGGATATCTGTTTATATACAACACAACAAATTATTAAGTTTACTTAAGCATAAATATCTCTATCCATCATTTTATTTTTGCCCTGACTCCCTCACATCCATTTTTTATGTACGCGTTATCAATAATTCATATAATTCATGAAGGAAGTCGCATTAACCGATAAAATATTTATGCGCAAATAAGAAATAATCTAAGCAAAAATTTAATATAATTTAAATTAAAATTCATCATAAAGTCAAAAGAAAGGGACAAAACTAATTTGGTATTCCCTAGATAAATTTGAAGGAAATTGCATAAAATGTCGTGGACAAAAATTCATTGCATTAAAAACGAACATGATTTTGTACTTACGCGAGACTTATTTTCACTTCTTCATAGGTTATTGATTGAATATTACCGCATTTTTCTACGTATAAGGTTTAATATTATTCAAGTCAATGTGACAGGAATGTGTTTTCTATTGAAAATCAAATAGCATTTTAAAGGAAATTTATCTGGAAGTGACTGCAGCTACGTTTTATATTTAAAATAAAAAATCTTGTTAATGCAAACGCAGTTTATTATATTTAAGGAATAATTATAAATAATGATTATTTTTTTACAGGAAAAGCAAATCAGGTTCGAAATGTATTGCGTTATATTTTGTTTATGATTCTAAGTTCTAATGGCCGTACCAAACATATGTAGAGAGTGAGCCGAAGGGATTTAGCTAAACCCCACAATTCTCGAACGAGTCGAGACAATGGAATTGTTTTTCAATTGATGTTCCACACATTTTACAATTTCACGCAGATTTGAAAGGATGACTGCGAAACAATACTCGTTGGATTTACCTGAAACGACGGGACCTTTATTTAAGAGATTGCACTTTAAACTTGTTATACGCCCGACGCAGTTCCGGCTTGCCGTACTCCGCGAAATGGGTTTTCCGCAATTGAAAAATACAGAACTAACTTCCATCGAAAACACATGTGCTCCAACTTACTATCCGACGAGGATTAGGAAATTGCCTTGTCCTGCAATTGAAAGTTTATTTATTATCAAGCAAAGCGAGAAAGAAATTACAAAACGAAAATATTATTGTTTTAAGGTATATTTAAAGATTTTCTTGTTTCTCCATTGTTTCAAGTGGTCTATAGTGAAATCCAAAACATGATTCCAATCACCACTTTCCTAATACATATTCAGCATATTTTCTAATGTATTTATCAAATGGTTATATTTCTCTCCTTCCTCATATCCCTAAAAGTAATGACTTGAAGTGATACAAATTCATTATGTATTTTACCTATTACTCTTGTGTTATTATCTTTACTGCATCTATTCTATATTTCTTGATATATCGTTCCCATAATATCTCGTTATCTTTATTTTCTCTACTTTACCTTCTCATTAAACTCTTGCTCCAGACATCACAGTGCTTTTTGAATACGTTCCAATGATAACATTTTCAACCAAAAATATCCTTGCAAAATCCTTCTTACATTTAAATCAACTCCTTTTCATTATCATTCCAACTCTTAAAATACAAGAAATGTGCAGATTGGCCACGGCTACAGAAAACGCAGAGTATCTTTCGTTGAATTCGTTCAAATTGATACCCTACCTTTCTTTACCTGAATTTCAATATACTTCTTTAGACTCATTATTTAACTTGCAAAACTTCTTCTCTATCAGGTACAAGAAGTTCTTCTATACAGTTAAATTTCTACTTTGATTGTGAACAAAATGGAACAAGAGAAATGAAGATATTTTGAAGTTACTGACATCTTCTCATTCTAACGGTCTCAAATTTTTAGAGCTAAAGGTGCCGATCTGTTAAAGGTTTTTCTCCAAAATGCACCGATCTGACAAAAATTTGAAATGTAATTAAACGAAATATTTGTGAAGTAATAATAATGCTAAACAAGATAATAAAACGGCCTATCTTTTCATTTAAAAATTCTTAAAGTCCGAGAACGACTTTCCATATTAATTCTATTTAAATTTGTTCTATTAAAAATTTAAAAACGATACGCACTGGCTACTTTCAAACCAACGCGACACACCTTCTTATAGCATAAGAAGTTTTAATTTTGGTTAAAATTTATATTTTATTTTTTAATATAATTTGCTTCACTCTTAACATCTTCAACACATCCAGTGAGATACATTTTATAACAATAAATTTTTAAGTTTCGCCTTATTACGTAACGAGTATGGCAGAACATGCTTAAGATTCACTGCCGACATCAGATACAGATCTCCCTGCTTTTATAACGCTTCTGTCACTGCCTTCCACGTGCCTTACACTCGCACAAACTGGCTCTTCTCTGACTCTGACTATGACGTATTATTATAGTTTCTTATAAATTTATTCTACATATAAGACCAACTTTTATATCATATATTCTCTATATTTCCGATGTACATTATTTATGTTATATGATGTTAATCTTAAATGACGGCCATTTCCCTGCAATTCTTTGTACGTGCATAATCAGTTCACAAAAATACATAATTACTTTATATAGAAAATGATTAAACAGGCAATAAATTATATCAATTAAGCCAATGTAATATGACAAAACGCAACATTTCTTAGGATTCATCGTTAATTCATGCGGAATGATGCGAGACGAATAAAACCGATTTCGAGAAATGGTCGGAGATAGCGCTAAAAGTAATATTAGTGAGGGAAGATAGTCGATATTGGTCGTGAAAATTCGTCCTCTGCAAAAAGTTGAATCCAATTTTCCACATGGTCTCCCGCGAAACTTTCTTTTACAGTTTTGTCGGAAAATAAAACAATTTGGAACATATTGTCGCATCGGAAGACGAATGTAATAAGAGAATGATCATGTCTATGTTGGAACGTTTCGTGCAAGATTGCAATCTGGCAGATCAACACCGAACTTTAGAAATTGCATTCTTTTTTATTTCTACATTTGAGTTCGATAAATTATATTATTAGTGTTGAATCTTATTGAAATTATACTTATCTTTTACTCTTGAGCAATCAACCAATAAAACTTGAAATTGTAATAAAATACATTTATCATGACACACTATATTTAATAAAATATAAAAATGTGTTTCGAAGATCTTTGTCAAGCAATTTTTTTTCTTGACGAAGATCTTCGAAACACATTTTTATATTTTATTAAATATATTGTGTCGTAATAATATATTTTATTACAATTTCGAGTTTTATTGGTTGATTGCTTAAGAGTAAAAGATAAGTATAAATAAACTAACCGTGAAACGCATACGAAGGAAATTATGTCCTGTATTTTTTTCATGCAATTACAGACTTTACAATATTTTGATGGTTAATTTTTACACATTTTATATAAAGAATTATTTTCCAGGTATCACAATGCGTAGTAAAACTATATTACTGTTATCCAGTTTTGGAACGATTTTTTAATTTTTATTTTTGTGTTGTTTTGGCCAAGAATTCAGTTTTCACTGCAACAAATTTTATTACCTTTTGTAGAGGGTTACAATTTAACCAGATAACGCTTAAATTTACTCTTGTGGAAATAAAATACCAAAAACATTGTGATTATTCAAAATGCAAATTGAAAATTGTTTAAAAAAATTACTAATATAAGTGTTATAGAATTAAAGGAATTTAATGTTAGAAAATATAAATTTATATTGATTATTCCAAAAAAGAATAAAACGTTTCAAAATTTAACACAGCAATATTAAATGAATGTTTACTTAAAACAATACTACGCACTAATGTTGTTTAATATCGTTGAATTTTCTATAAGATATTTTAAATTACGTAAATATCGATAAATCAATGTAAACAGTCTGTAAATTTGTGAAGTATATTTCCAATATTACTCGTGCACACTTTGACATTTACGTATAAACTACAGTTATAGAACACGTAGAGCAATTAATACGTTATCAGTCATTTCAAAGAGTAAATAGTTTCCTGGATCTTTTCTTTTAACATGAGCTTTCATTCATTCATTTGTTGCTATACGCTCCAAATTTCGGCTCTGTGGATTCATACATTCAGAATATCATGTCATATCAAGTCTTATTCTACACCCTGTACATGATAAATGTATAAAATAATTTGTGACATATTTAGACTTTTATTAGCAAACATATCTGCCAGCATATTTAGCGTTTAAAAACCATGTTTTTTAATATTACGTTAAAATTTTGTCCAAAGTAAATGCCGAAAACATAGTATTTGTTTCAAATTTTCTAATTTAGTAAATTATAATACATACCGGTCCGATATTGTGGTGAAGTGACTTACGGACCCGGACCTCATTTATACCCTAACCCTAAGGTGTTATCTTCCTTCGACGTCTTCTTTTTAACGCATTTTCTCCATTTCTTCCTGTCTTTTACGAGTTCCAGTTTTCTCTTGCTTTTATTAAAATTCCTTCTAACTATTCCAAGTTCTCCTAGGTTTTCTCCGATTTCTTCCTATTGCTTTCGCCTCCCAAAAGGTTTTTACCTGTCTCTCACCTTCCATTCTTACAAGGTGTTTATTTTGTAATCCTCCAGCATTTCCTTTGCTGATTTGATTTCTAGTTCCTTTCTAATTTCAATCCAGAAATTCAGACCTCATGTCGTTCTGTTAGTAACCAGTTATCTTTGTTTTTCTCGAAATCTCTTTTTGGTCTTCTTTTTTTTTTTTTGATTGCATGAAGTGCAATAAAGTGTTCCTGTAAAACCCCCCTTTCCTGATTTATTAGGAATACTATTGATAAAAAGACGTGTCACAACTGTAATCACACAACGTTTAGATAACTGGATATCAGTTATTGTTTCAAGTGTGATTAACAAAATATTCCTAACTATGCCTATTTATATGTAAGAACATGTGGTTGTTACGGTTGATAATTTTCCGGTTGAGCTAATTCCATTTTGAATATAGTTTTCCAAAGGTTTTTTTATTTCTATGCCGCGGTTGTGTTCTCTTTCGATATATGCAGACTTTATTTGAATTTCCTTTTGTAGTGATTTTCCTGTCGTATAGTCTCTACCTTTTCCCAATCTATATTATGTTACCTTTTCCACACATGTTCGGCAATTCCAGATGTTGTCGTTTCGCCTTTTGCCACGTGATTTTTGTGTTCTTTAAACCTCACATCCATTGGTCTTTTGATTTCCCCATTGTAGTATTTGCCACATTAACATTGGATCTTATATATGCAATTCTTCGTGTCGTTTTGCTCTTTCGGTTTATTCTTTACCATGATTTTGCGTAAAGTTTCTTTGGAGCTGAACGAATAGTTTCATTACTATTTTTTTTTTAATTGAACTAAGGAAAGAATAATTAAGAATTTAGTATGACTTTGACTAGGGATAGGATGGGATTTTCACGTATTTCGTCAAGTCTTATTTTCAACAATGTATTCTAGATGTAACAACAAAGATATTTAAAATTTTAACGATTATTTAGAAATTCCTTTTAAGGTTTTCGAATGATATTGCGTTTGTTCTTTGAAATATGTATGTAATGATAAAAGTCAACAATGCCAAGTAGGCCGGAGGTAAAGCACGACACGTTTAAAGAGATAAGGTATGAAATTTCCTTTTATTGCATCGTCGTAGACGATGTTGCTGTCTCTGTTCTTGTTGTGTGGCATCGCATCAGAAAACATACTGTGGGACCGTGGCAATTCCCCAAGAATCCGACATTTGACGTCAACATACGCGGCCAGATAAATTAGAAGAGGGAATACAACACATACGAGAGAGTACGGCATTAAATAAGGACATCGTTGCCTAGCGACCGCTGTAGAGTATTGTTCTGTGGCCGGCGTCACCGCTAATTGCCCGGAGCGGCCCCGTCGGCAGATGGCGCTCCTGTTGCCTACTCCTTTACGACACTTTCATGATTGTTGCGAATAATGTACGTGTCATCGAGTTTCATTTTTTACCGGTCCGTTCATTAGTAACAAAGTTTGTGCTCGTTAGTGCCGTGCATCGGCGACATGAAATATTTTCAGTTTGTTATGTTGTATTATGTTCTATGCAATACATCGTTTTTGCATTTACTTGCTGCTTTTTGGTCCCAAATGATAAGAAAGATATTTTTCTAAGTAATTAAACTGCAACATCATAAACATAATTTTATTTTCTGACAATAGGTCTCTTTTTAAAGTCCGATCAAGTCAAATAGCAGTTTTCCCGAGGTTTATATGTGCAGTTGTGGTGAGATTTGAAATAAATATACCATATTTATACCCTATATTTAAATTGTATTAATTACCCAAGGAAGAAAATTTTAATTTAATTCAATGAATGAATGTGCATTGTTAGTGCTGCGTTTGCCAGGTAAAGGAAGGCGCCTGGCAATATACCCACAGTGCTTTCTACAAAACAGGCCCAAGACTATAGCGACTTCAATTGTGATTTAATCACCAACAAACCATATATATTATTAAATGAGGCAGTCTCAGTTATATAATATATATATATTAATAAATGGGACAGTCTTTTTTTAACTCGTTCATTTAGTTGTTGTGACGTCACCGACAATTTTTTTTAAATTGCTCGATATAATTATTTTTGTGTATTCTTGTAGAGCATTTTAAGTACTTTTCACCGCTGTAAACTTTTAGTTGGGTTATACTATGAAATTTAAGTAAAAAATGCAAAAAACTGGTTTGAGCTAGTAGGCTGTTAAATCCGAAATTCTCTTTTGCAATGAATTTGTGATAATAATTAAGCAAGCGTAAAACAACTGCGTCGCTTATTTGACGTTTCAAAGTGCCGAAAGAAGTTCGTTTTGTTTACTGTTAGCCCAAAATGGAAAATACAACTAATGAACTAGTAGATATGTTACAAGTTTATTTTAAGTGTCAGAAAAATAGTGTTCAAGCGCAGAGGTTTTATGCTGGTTGTTCTCCCAACATAATTGCTCCAAATACACACTCAAAATAAACTTGTAACATATCTACTAGTTCATTAGTCATATTTTACATTTTGGGATACCTAATAGTAAACAAAACGAACTTCTTTCGGCACTTTCAAACATCAAATTAGCAACTCAGTTGTTTTACGCTTGCTTAATTATAATTTCAGATTTAACAGCCTACTAGCTCAAACCAGTTTTTTGCATTTTTTGCAAAAATTTAATAGTATAACCCTACTAAAAGTTTATACCGGTGAAAGTACTTAAAATGCTCTACAAAAATACACAAAAAAATATATTGAGCAATTTAAAAAAATTGTCGGTGACGTCACAACAACTACATGAAGGTGTTTAAAAAAAAATTTTTTTCGCCAACTTGTAACTAAGACTCCCATTTAATAATATAAAGCGTGTGTAAAAATTCGCGTGCAAGCTTCACGTGGCGTTGTTCCTCGAACAAAAATAAGACAAAAATTCCTTTGCAAAAAAGTTCGTAGACGCACAGTTACTCCTTAGCATAACAATTTAAAAAAATTTTAATTTGGCAACTTTGTATTTTATAACCACAAATATCAAGCTACACACAATATCAAGCTTTATTAGACTACTCTATTTAGAACAATGAAATAATTACAGTTTTACAATAACTAATACTAGAGTAAATGTTCGGAGTGACCGCCGTTTTTTTCAATACTTGCAGCAGCCCTTAGTGGAATGGAATGGAATTTTGAACATTTTGCAACATTTGAGGCGTAATTTGCTGAACCGCATTTCGAATTCTTTGTTCTAGCTCTCCAATAGTTTCTGGTGGCGTTTGATAAACCATGTTTTTGATAAATCCACGACCAATCCACTGCTGATGGCAATTGTCATTTAACAATCGTCTGACATCACGACTGTAGTGGGCTGGTGCGCCATCATGTTGGTATATTAAATTGTGCCAAACATCTAGTGTCATATCCTCAAGCAAATATGGAAGTATTTCATTAAGAAAATGTAGATGACTTTCGGCATTTAATCTATTGGGTAAGATATGTGGTCCAACTCTTCATTGAAATACGATGTTGATGGCCAAATGGTCGTTTATTGTAGGAGTTTATAAATTGTGGTATTAAACACTCCATCGCTAGAGAATGTTGCTTCATCCGTATACAGAATATTATTGTGAAAGTCGGGCTGTTCTGGAATTCTAGCCAATAACCAATTGCAAAAATTTATTCTTTGCCAATAATCTCCAGGTAACAAAAGCTGTACTTTACAGAACCTGTAAGGATATTGGTCTTTTAAAACTTGATGAACTGACTTATTGCTGTTAATGTTAAATAATCTTGCAATTCCTCTAGTACTGCAACGAGGATCTTAAGCGACAGTATTTAGAATTGCTTGCTCTTGATTAACTGTGCGTTGAGTTCGTAATCGCCCGTCTTATTGGCATCACACGTCCAGTTTCCCTTAATCTTCTATCTAACCTCGTAAATACGTGTCTCGAAGGTTTACGACGATTAGGAAATCTTCTGGAATACTCAACAGGACAAGCGTTAGCGTTTCCCTCGCAAATTCCAAAAACCATTTGCATATCGGCATATTCCGCAAACGTAAACTCCATATTGCTTAATACAACTAAGGCATGATGATGACAGATAACGAATTTATTATCTGTCATTGCATCAAAGCAATTTAAAATCTATCACTATTAATTTGCGATGTTGCCAAAGGCACTTTTTTGAGAAAGTATAAACGTTTAGAAAAATTAACTGAATTAAAATTATGAAAATTATTAGTTTCTTTTTACTTTAAACGATCAATGATAATAAATTACTGTTTGTTATTATTTAATATGTGCATCAAGTAACTTGATTTAAAAAAAATCAGCTTTCTTTACTGTTACCAATTTTGAACTTTGAAAACTTCGTGCATGTTCAAGAAGCCTTTATAGGTTTTCTGTAATAAGATTTTTGGCTTATTTTTGTTCGAGGAATAACATCACGTGAAGCTTGCACGCGAATTTTTACACATCCTGTATATGTTTGTTGGTGATTAAATGACAATTGAAGTCGCTATAGTCTTGGGCCCGTTTTGTAGAACGGCCTGTATGTACAGTGAGGTTGTTGGCTGTGGAACGCTCCAAATAAAAAATTCCCCGATCATCTGCGGGCAAAAGCCTCCGACAGGTCAATTTTTGTTTCTGAACGTGCATCTTTTCTGATAGTTGTCAATTTTTTTTATCCCTACTCTTTTGCGTAATGGCGTCATCGCCATTTTTTTAAATGGCAACCTAAATTTTTTATTTCTTTAGGGTTTTTAAATCTGTTTTCAACGGTATACAATTTTAAATAGGTTATATAAGAAAAAAATCAAGAAAAACGACGAAAGATGTATGAATGAACTAATTAATCCATGATACGGCAAAATTTTACAAAGAAAAGTTGTTCAGATTAAGAAATTATGGCACTATACAAAGTTTCAGGAGGATCTACCTTATTTGATTTAACCGTGATTAAACAAAATAAGACGGTTTAATCAAACTTGGTAGATTGTTTTTGTCGTATGTATAAATAAACTATAAACTAGAGCTATTGACTATGACGATATGAAAACCGTTTATTGTACAAATTATACAACTATTTACATTTGCTCCACTCTTTCCGTAAATAAGGAATGATATAGAAATACGCATAATTTTACTTGAAAGAACATT
>JAFFZR010020242.1:0-11934 GCA_018397195.1 Lethrus apterus | reverse complement strand
AAGAGTTCTTGCAATGTTACGTTACTCATCTTCCATTTGCCTATATTCATATTTTTGCACCTTTCTTTGCATCTTTTTATAGCATCATCTATTACTATGGAAAATAATAGAAGGCTTAGTACGCACCATTGCTTGAGTCCTATTTTTGTTTCAAATTCTGTAGATTCTAGATTGTGCGTTCTTACTTTGTTTGTATTATTTCTATATAGGGCCTTTATAATCGCGATCATATTCATTTCAACTCCTCTTTTTCTCAAGCCATTCCAAATGTCATTTCTTCTTATTTTGTCGATAGCCTTTTTTAGATCTATAAAGCATATATCGATTTCCTTTACCTTCCTCCCTAACTTTTCTCCTATTTGCTTCAATATAAATATCAAATCCTGCGTGCCCCTTCCCTTCCTAAAACTATGTTGTGATTCTTCCATTGTTGTCTCTAGCTTCTGTCTTAGTCTAAGGTTTTGTCTAATAATATGTTAAATAATTTCCTAATAGAAATCCTGATCGATAAATGTTAAAAGAGGAATATAAATAGTTATCAAAAACTTAAATGAATTAAACGTCTTGTCTTGTCTAATCAAATGACAAATAATTTTTTAATAGAAATCCTGAATGATAAATGTTAAATGGGATAAAAGTAACTCTTATCAGAATAAACGCTTTTTAAGTGAAATACTTATTTTTTATGTTAAATCATATTTAGAGAATTCTTTTAAGAGTAATGTTTGCTAACTTTGACTATCTTTAATTTGTTATGTTTTTTTTTTATATATATGAAGGTGTGTATAATTAGTAGGTAATCATTTTAAATTAATTTTATTAATAAATTAGTGTAGATAAAACTGTTTATGTTTTATTTTGGAATTTCACACCTTCTTTGTGTAAATTGAGTATTGACATAGGAATTTGGAATCGATATTTGGTTAGGTTGTCATTTTGGTTAGCAGTATCGACTTCCGGGTTATGGTGGCAGCATAATCTTTAAATATTTAACTTGGGAGCATCGATACGGAGGGCTAACGGGTAAATTTGAGTTTGTATTTGAGAAAATCATAAGAACGAGGTGGTGAGTACGACGTCAACTCCCAGTCTCGCGCTACCTCAAAATCCCACATACCCCCCCCGAAGGGAGGTGCCGGACCACGCGAAGAGGCTTAAGGTGCGTCGTGTATCAATTAAAGATAAAATTTGTAGTAAAACATTCCAAATGTAAAAGACACCACCACCCGTTTCTTACAAACACATATGGTAGATTGTCAGAGTATCTAGAGGGCAAAGTTCGAGGAACGGAGTTGACGAGATTCAGGTGCGGATATAAAGAAGTAGTATACATAGATTGGAATACTGGAAATGTAGGTTCTGTGGGATGGAAAATGATGATGGGACTACTGGATAAAAAATATCATGGACTGCATTTGGGGGAAGCAAGAGAGCTGGTTATAAAATGGAGAAGGTGTTACAGCTCACCTTTCGACGAACGCTCGATATGCATTGATCGCTCACAGCAGCCATACTAACGACGGGTTCACTCGTCCAGAAACGTTGGTCTATGGACGTGAACGTTCAATCAATGCCTGTCAAGCTTGTTGTGTCAAAGTATTTTGTCAACAGCTGACATAAAGCTGACGTCTACGCACTGGCGGGACTTTTGGGTAGCAATACGTGAGATTTTTCACTCACCTACAGATTCCTGGTCCAAGGTAGCAAACGCCTGATGTTACGGCTTTCACCGCGAGGCGGAGTTGTGCATCAGTTTCAGATTAAAACACAAGTGTATAAATGTACTTTTTAGTGGATTTTCTAATGACTTTCAAGAAATGTGTACGTAAGTCCATCAACTGCAAATAAAATTGAAAATTGTTGAAACGAAAGAATAACGAATTATGAATAATTATTGATCATTCTTTTGTTGCCCTAGTAAAAGTTTGAATTTCCTGATACGCCCACTATTTCTGGGAATAATGTTTTATTTAATCGAATAATTATTTCTTTGAAAAAATCTCCTACCATATTTTGCTGCATATTCTTCGATAATTCTCTTCTTTGGTAAAAAACCTTCGTTACTTCAAATTAATGAATAGTATACATTTAAAATCTTTTACTTAAACTCCTTTATAAGAGAGGATTTTAATTTTGTCACATCTGCTTCAGAAAGATAGATTTCCAATAAAAAATAAAACAATAAATTAATTGCCTTTTATGGGCTGGTAAATATTCATATAAAACATCAGGTTTTTATAATTGTTACATCTGCATAATTTATTTCCTCTTATTGAGTTTTTACTTTTTTGTATGTACATACTCGTACAATTGTGCATGCATGTATTAATCACTTGTAGTTAATTGACTTTTGTTACTGCATGTAGCATGACATCAGTTTCAACATCTATTCTATGAATTAAAATTTTGAAGATTCTTATTTACACATGTACTGTCACTTCCCGAAGTGTATAAAGTTTTGTCATTAACATATTATGTGAACTGTATATATATTAGTTGACTACATAGATGTCAACAGAGAAGTGTTTGTGCAGTGTGGCTTTACTAAGGTTTCTTGAGCATCCGGAGCTAGTCGAGCCCTGTACATCCAGTCTTGTGTAATGAAGTTCAAAACAATTTCATCGCTATAGGTACTAAGCGAATGCCATTACACACATTTTGGATCGACTAAGTGTAGCACAAATTATGCCGCCACATAATATGAAATGGACCATAGAATATTATCAAAACGAATTATTATTATTTCATGATCGCTTTTATTAAAAGTATGGAATTTTTTGATAACACAGACAGAAGATCGGTTAAATTGGGAATACCGTTTTCTCGTTTTGTGTGTATTTTCTTTATTTGTAGGTAATTTTATTCAGTTTTGTTTAACATTGTATATAGAACTTGCTCATATAGCCAAAATCTTCGCCCGACTATACTTTTACAAGATGCAAGTGTCAACTTTTTTTAATAGTCGCCGTATTAAAGTTTTATTCTGGTAGATAGCATTTTTTTTTATATCCTTCTAAAGGATATAGGATAATCGAAGATACTTTTTCTTAATTAACCAATAATCTATCTGTTTATGAGACACCAATTGTGGTCTAAATTAAAGTGTACAGTCTGTATATAAAAACTACGCATTTTTGGCAAAGATTCCTTTAAAAAGAATCGTCTACCCTATTCTTAACCTGATTGTGAAAGCGCAACTAACAAGACTGCAAATTGGAAATGCTAATCTGGCTAAGATCAACTCTCAGCTGCCTCAGCTTATTTCTTAAAACTCGCCGTGTATGGAAAAATATACAATAAATAATATATGAAAATATAGAAAACTAATATGTTGAGAGCAGTGATTTCCAAAGGACATAGATTTAATACACAATGAAAAAGAACTTAATTTAGTGTTCAGATTACGCCTGGACATTGTACAAAATACCGCAATAGAAAACCATAGAAAACTATAAGCATATAGATACTTGCTCCTCTGAGCAAGAATCGACTCCTTAAGACAGAAAATGCTCGCTCGGGAGCAAACAATTAATTTTAGAGTTCATTTAAGAGTTTTCTGCTCATTTATCAACAGAAAACCTTTGTAGACATTAAAACAATCGACAGATTAATTTGTTGTTGTTTCAATACAAATAATAATTATTCAATATAATATTATTTTATTATTCAATAAATGTGGAAGAGTTACGAATCATGCAAATTTAATTTCTATAATTCTTTTAAGGTAGGTACGTGTCTGCAAAATTAACGTGTGCAATTAAAAGTCGCATAGGAAAATAGCTGAAATTACACGATCTTCTCTAGCGCAATTCATAAAATTGTCACGAAAGGTATTTAACTGAAATATGACGTTTTCTCCTTAATTACTACGGATTCAATTTGGTAGCCGATTGTATCGAATAGAAACTGCGTTATTATTTTCCATTGTAACGTTATGTAATTACAGAATTTCTCTACACAATAGAATACTAATACGTTTTAATTGAATTTGTGATTTACCGTAGATATTCGGTAAATAAGTATTTTGTAAAATTAAGTAAAAGAATATTTTGAAAACGAATATTGTATTTAGTCATGAAAATAAATACCAATAACTTTCAACATTTTATTTTTAAAATACATATTTTACTTGGTTTATATTTACATATATCGCTCTATCCTGCTCTATACAACTCTCTCATTGCCTCAGATATGTTAGACAGACTGCGGACCATGTCACATGATGTGTACCCGAAATGAATTGAATAATTTCATCAGGTTGTATATTCTCGGATATTCAAGAAAATTATTTTAGAAACATAAAGCGTCCTTTTCCAAAGCCACTTTCGATTATAGACTCACTCTGTAAGAAAATAAAAATGGGTTGATGAATTAAAAAGAGCTTTATTTGGTGCATTTTTAATTTATTGCTAAAAATTTTATAAGGAACGATAAAGTTATTGTTTTCGCTTGCATATTGTTAAATATGCCTTGTTAATTAATTTGAGACCTAAAAAGAGACAAATCTAGTGGTTTTCTGATGATGCCCAAAAAACCAAGATTTCTACTGAAATCGTACGTGAGCACACGATCGTCATAAAACGAGGAAACTCGTACTGGATTTTAATTTCTTTATAGCGTATAGTGAAGAACATAGTTTTCTACATAATGCTAATTTTGGTTTTCCATTTTCCAGAAACGATACGAATCTTAATGATTTTCAAAAACCTAAATAGCAAAGGTCTAAGATTTGACCCCCGCGGGAGATCGAACGTGGCCAAAACTTCATGCGATTTAAATCCGTTAAAATTAGTATAATTTCATCTCAGGTTCAAGTACGATGCACTGAACTTCAAAATGTCTGGATTAAAAACAAATTGACTTATCTTACGGAGTGGATCGAATGCACGCAGTTTAGATCAGTGGTGTCAAACACACAGCCCCCAAGGATTTAGAATGCGGCCCGCGACCCATGAATTTAATTTAAAATAATAAAATAGAATTTAAAGAAATACTTTTTTCTTTTTTTAAACATTGCCTAAGTTATTAAATTTTTCGAATTTCAATTCAATTTTTGAATTTTGAACATGTCACATAGCGAACACAACCCATAACCCCATACAAAATGTTATTATTAAATTTAGAAAAAATTGCCTATTTTGAATTTCAATTACAAAGCGAAAACTGTATTTGGTGGCCCACGTTCATATATGAGTTAGGCACCACTGTAAATCCGTACAGAAGAATTCAAACGACGAACATTAGGGATCCTTTTTATTATTTTATTTTATTGCTATAAGAAATATTTCTCCTTTTCATTTGTTTTAATTTATTTGAAGATAGTAGACAATATTAGAGATTGTAATAATAATCTGATCTTGGATTTGCATTCTCTTTATTTATAAAAATTACAACGTTTCAACTCAAATAATGAAATGACCTGTTGATCCCCTAGACTTTTTTGATATTGACCTTGATACCTCAAGATTAGGTCAACATCGAAAAATAGCACGAAAATGCTAGTATTTTTTGGCTAGAATATGGTAAGGAAATTGGCTTTATATATACAGGTATGTATCCGTGCGGTTCAAAAGTATCCCCCCATGATAACTTTTAAACGACTGGAGCTATCGTTATGAGAAAAAACACTCGATTTTTAATTTTTACGTACAAAATGTTGGTGTTGTCAAAAATTCAATTATTTCTTATTTTAAATGGAACGTCCTGTATATTTTGACGTTTCTGGAAAGAAGACATTGAATTTTTGACAACGCCAACATTTTGTAAAAATCGACGTGTTTTTTCTCATAACGATAGCTCCAGCCGTTCAAAAGTTATCATGGAGGGGGGGATACTTTTGGACCGCACGGTATAGAATTATTTTGTTATATAGTCAAGTGGGGTAAATGTAAACGTTTTTTGTATTCTGTAATTTGAAATTTCATATTTTGTGTTTAACGAGTAATTGTTGACCACTGTAATAATACCCATATAGTTTCAACTGTTTTAAAGATTTTCTCCAAATTTTACCTTTATACGAGTTACTATCTGACTTTCAAGGACTGTTTGCAATTACCCTATCGAAAAATTATACTGTGCAAATATATGGGGTAAATGGAAACACCTTATTCGATGTCCAATTGATCTACTAGTAAAATTTGTTAGGGAATTGGAAATGCTGGTTTAGATCGGGAAGCTGTTCGGAGACGAGATTTTCCAGTTGAAACATGCAATGAGAACAACAATGCAAGTGAATTATATTTTTATGACGATAAGTGCAATTTTTGTTTCTTACGCCATTGACTGCCCTTATAAAATCGTATTGAGTATCACTACAGTATCTCTACAGTTTTTTTTTTTTTTTACTTACATTTTGGGCATATTTTGGTAAGAAAAACATGATTTTTGTATTTACCCAAAGATAGCGTTTACATTTTCCCCACACGTACATTTCATTGGGGTAATTGTATACATTTGTTTGTTTCGAGTAAATTAGTAACCTTGAACTTAGGTCAAAGAAATAAGTTTCTTTACATCACAAATTTATCATTATAAATAATAGACAGTTCGAAACTTATCGTTAGTGCCTTTAATGTAAAATATTAAGTGATGTTACTGAAACGAATTACGAAGTTAAAAACAACACGCAAAACTTTTCGCAACATCACACGTTCAGTCCGTTGAATTGCACCTAAATTGTACGGTGCGTTACCGGCAGGGTTGTATCAAATGGCGTAAAGGTGTGGAACCATTCAATTTTAAAATTCTAATAATGTTAAGCACTGTTCATAATTACCCCTAGTTTACAATTACCCCACTTGACCCTACTATTACAAATACCTTTTTCTAATTCGGTTTGAAAAAAAATTAAAAGAATAATTTTTAAACAAACATTCAGGGAATTTATTTAAATTACAGTCATAACTGCCATTTATTTTGGACAGAATTTTCAATGTATCCTTCTAGATTCTAGAACATTACTGGATCTGCAGCTACCATGCCTTTTTAGAGTAGTAATGTCTTCCCCTGCGTCTTCCAGTAATGTTGGAGATGATCTACTGAAGCAATGCCCGTTATAACTTGAGGTATTTTGCAATTTCAGAAAATTATTTTTTTTTGTATTCCTGCGATGATATTTATAACCACTGATAATCTTGTACATTTTCCATTGCGCTACGCAACAAAAAATCTTATTTCCACTGATGATGGTCTAAGAAAGGAATAATTTCTAAATAGTTCAAGCAGATCCAAACCTTTTAAATGTCTACTCGATATTGTAAATTCTCTCCTAATGTTGGTTTTTGTATTTGGAATCTGAATCAGTATGAATAATCTCATGTCCTCCATTTGAAGAAAAATCAGTTCCTTACGACGATGTCCCAAAAATTCTAACGAGAAAAAATAGTCATTAGAAATATGTTTAATTCTTTCTTTCTCAAATAAGTGTTGTCTGCATTTCTCGATTTTTTCGATTTCTTGGATATGTATACCACCGATTTTCTTTTAATGAAGGCTGTGTATCACCTTGAATGCTTCTTCAATGCTTCTTGAATTCAGTGTTTGTTTATTGAGATGCTCCATAACGTGGTACTTTTCAAAACCTTGATTTTTACTCAAAATAATCCAGTAAAAGTTCTTCATTAAGGGACTGTTCTCTTTTTACTGAACACCATATATCAAATTCTTGATACGCTTTTTCATACTTATCTCTTGATTTAAGGGGAATTAACTGCTAATTTTGCTGATTTTTTTAACATCAGGAGACATAGATATATCATCATCGGACATTATTTTACAGAATGGAATACAAATATGAAACTTAAACTCAAACTTACAATTTTCTGAGATTAATATTTTTGGATAGATTCGACCGATATTTTGTTTTTAATTTGTGATTAATATTTTTGTTTATTTATTATTTCCGTAGCACCAAATAATAAATAATCTGTTGACTGAAATTTTTAATATAAAAATACTATTGAATAAGTATTCAATATTTCTTTCTCCGAATCCACTTAACTTAATGCACAAATAGCAATTTTGTTATACGTACAAATTATTTCTCTATATGCATGCTAAAACAGAGCCATCGACGAAATTATGTGATTTTAAAGCCTTGGGTCATTGTTAACTTTAACTTTTGATGGCAAACCCGAACGCAGTTTATAAAAGATTTCAGTGCAAAGTCTCCTTGAAAAGGGGATTAATTTTAAAATGTTTAAGACTAATTAGACAACGTTAATTCAATCCTACGTGGTCGAATTTTCTATATTAATTTATTCCTTTTCTTATTGTTTTTTTTTTTTTGTTATGTTTAATTTTTTTGCAAAAAATTGCTATTTTCATCCTTTTTTTATCAAACTGACAAGATGTTCCAACAACGTCCAGAAAATAATAAATATGACTATAATTTGTATTGTAACAAAAACACGTCACATGTCACATCAGTTACAAACCGGGTTATGACTATGAGATATTACAGAAATTAAGTATGACAACATTTTAAAATGCCATTGGAAATCGTGCTGTACAAAAAAGAAACATATAGGTCACAAGAATTATAGCCTCGTTCACAATCAACGCTTCGCTTCGAAAAAGGCATGACAACGCCTAAAGAGTTTACTTTCTTTTGTATTCATGTCGATACATGCAAGTCTACCTTACGCGTAAGGTATCTTGGTCGAACGGTGGGTGGAGTCAATGGCACCTTCGTTGTTAAACGAAAGTAAATGGTTATGTTTATGTATGAAACAATCACTAGTGAATTATTTATGTGTCTATACATACAATATTAATGACTTATTGTAAATATTTTGTTATTGACCACTAAGATTTATTTCTTTGGTAATTATATGAATGAATGATGGGTAAACTTCGCATATATCATGTTCTACGGCGTTGGATATTTATAAATGACCAGTGTGGTTAATTTATGAATTTGATTGTCGATTTAAAAATACGAGTATTTTTATTTTTCCTTAATAACCTTAGATACATCTTTAAGTATTGACAATATTGCTATATTTTTGTTATCTCCAGGTTTTTAACTTGTGAACATCGTTACAATAAATGATAATATGCAATTAATTTGTCAAGAATTTATATGGAAAAACACAAAATTATAGTTCAATTCATTGTCACTTTCTGTGTTCACATTCTGATTACGTCATGCATACTCTTGGTGTATCATCGACTGTTTTTTAAAAAATATATTTGTATTTAGCATATTTTAGTTGCTCCTTCTTTTTTTTACTCTGCAGAACAGACTCGATAATCAATTATTAGTGAAGCAAAAAACAGCATAAAATTAATATTTTAACTTAATCGGTTTCAGCAAAATATAACATCGTTGAATTCATTTTAAAATGTTTTTCTTTATCCAAATTTTTCAAAATTATTTAAATAATTGTATAGTAATTTAATTATTTTATTGCAAAATATTTAATATTTATTTGAATTCTCTTCTGTTCCACATCGGAACTTTCCCTTCTTTTTCATCCTCTAAATATTCTTGCAATATTATCTTCGTACTTCTTTCTTTATAATGCGTTCTATATTTTATTATAATTCTTCCGTCTTTGTACCGCTTCAATTAATAGATACAACTATACAGAATATTTCGTTAATAATGTCCTTAACCGTTGTTATTTTATATAATGGCTTTTTAAACATTTTGCATTGTTCCCATCGCTTCGACATAAATTACTATTTAAACTAAGCATTGTTTATCATTATAAACATTTGAAGTTTTGCAGATAACATTTAATTTATAAAAACGCTGTATAATTTAAAGTTTCAAACATGCCGTTGAATACTACATAGTATGCTGTCGTTTAAATACTTTTCACTATTTAAAGATTATCTTCAAATTATCTTAAAATTATCTTCAAATCTACATCTTTTACGTTAAAACCTTGATAAGCTATTCAAGAACTACAATGTTGCCGGACACTAATTGCTAATTGCAATACAAATGAATAACAAATACAAAACGTAATAAAATCATAAATGAAATAAATATTTAAGTTCAGTAGAGCAGTCAGATTTAATTCATTACAATTATTCTTTTGTAGAGCTAATTCGATTCTATAGTTAATTAAGAAGAACTATTTTAAAAGAAGAATTTCTTCCCCACGGAACGTCATTATTCTCAATACTTAAGTCATTTAACATAATAAATTTTAAATGACACATAATTCATTCATATGACAGTACGTCATTAAATACACTTCGTTATTTTAGAATGAAACATTTACTATTTAAAAACGAAAGAAAATACTATGTAATTTTAATGTTGCTTGTAATAAAGATGCGTGGACATCACATAATAGCGATGTATATTCTCATAATAATGGTCTCAGTTGATAATTAGAAACAACGTGATTAAATTTTCGATGCTAACGAGCAAATAAAGAATTTTATTTTCAAAAACGAACACTGCTTTGCAAACATGAAAAATTATACTAATTGGGAAGCATATTTTCAAACGAACTTCCTGAAACAATCTCGCCCAAAGCTACGATATATTCACAAACATAACAGCCGTTGTAGAAATTGCTGTAATTACATTTTTCTTAAAATACGTATCTAGGAATTTACTATACATCTAGGTTACAATTACCTTTTGATTGTAAACGTTTAAGCTTGTAACGGATGATAAGATTTACGTCGGTAACTGTTTGTTTTGGCTATAAATTCACTAACTGTAAAACAAAAGGCACTGTTCAGTCCTTGTAATTACATATTTTATCCAAAAAAGGAAGCTGTTTTGATTAGAAATAGTCTACTTCGTATAAAATTTTCCTTTAACAGTTATTTTTTATTATACATTGATCTATACAGTCTGTTCACGGAAATATTCTACAATAGTTAACTTTTTTATTTAAAGAGATAAAAACTTTGTTAAATGGACAAAGTTTAAGTACCTCGCAATGCGCATTTCGCGCAATAAATTATAAAACAAAAGAACATCGCGTTGCTAAGATACAAGCATAACGATTATTTTTTTTTAATTGAACACCTGTATATTTTTAAGTTGCTCTGGTTGCCTGCTATAATTAATTATAAAACAATTTTTCTCTAGGATCGCTAGTTAAAGAACAATAATTTCTTGCATTCTGGGTGTTCACGAATTATTCTACAACAACTAACTTTTTTATTTAAAGATATACAAACTTGGTTAAATGGAGAAAGTTTAAATACCTTGCAATGCGCATTTCGCGCAACAAATTATAAAAAAAGAACATCGCGTTGCTAAGATACAAGCATAAAGATTAATTATTTAAATTGTATATTTTTAAGTTGTTCTGGTCGCCCGCTATAATTAATTATAAGACAATTTTTCTATTTTTACAAAACGCATGGAAAACGACTTCTATGGACTTCAAAAACAAATATGGCGGTTGATTCGACCACAGAGGAGAGAGGTCAATGAGTTGGTTGAAACGACTCATATAAACAAAGAGGACTGGGTCAACTATTTAACTGACCTATATAGAGCAGAAAACATAGAAGAGGAACTGAGCACACCAGAAATAGTTATTAATGAAAATGCCCAAATTGATGACCCGACGTGCAACTGGCACTACAAAAGCTAAAAAACAGAAAAATCGCTGGACAAGACGGAATAACGAATGAACTGCTCAAATACGGGGGACAGAAACTTACACAAGAACTGACAACCCTAATCAGAAAGATTCTTTATCACCACAAAATCGCAGATGAATGGCGAATCAGCACCACTATCCTTATGTTCAAAAAGGGGGATAAGAAAATATCTTCGAACTACAGAGGAATAAACCTCTTGAGTACCACATTGAAATTGACAACAAAAATAATAACAAACAAAATTAACAGCCTCACCCCTCGACCGCGTCCAACTGAAAGATGTTTTACATCTTCTTTACAACAGACAAATCCCACACAACCTGATAAAAACTATAGAGAACATATATG
>JAFFZR010020240.1:0-12218 GCA_018397195.1 Lethrus apterus | reverse complement strand
TAACGTTAGTTTCTGGGCGATTAACCCGTCGTCAGTACGGCTGCTGTGAGCGATCAATGCAAATCGAACCTGTGGTTTTGTCGCCAAAACGGCAGCAGTTCGTGTAACAAACTGATGTACGACACCACCTATCGGTGGGAGCCGCAACATCACAATGGTTTTAAGATAAAAACGAAAGGTGCTTCAACAAGAAAGTTACGTACCGTTAATGGTCTGAATTATTTGTTATTTAGGATAATATCAACATTAAATTTTCAGATCGATTTTTCTCAGAATTTTGTTAGTGCAACCATATGATTTTTTTTGTACGGTCATAAAGGGTAGGCAAATCACTATTGGATTCCACTAAAAAAAATGTATGTTGTAATTTAAATTTTTTTGTGATGACGTCATAACTACAAAACAAATGAAAATCGGAAGGTGAATTGCACGTATTAATGTGTATTTTTGAAATCAAAAATCGACCTGTTTCAGCGTTTTTTAAAAAACCGGTTGAGTTCGTTTTTATTTTAAATATTCCTTACTTTTTGTCCTCACTGTATAATTTGTAATAAACAAATTCATTGTGACTTTTTAATGCCATCACGTTACTATGTCATTTCGAATTGACCGGAAATTAATTATTTAATTTTCGTTACGAGCGGAACTATCAGACTTAAAATCCAATTACAATGCGAGCGAAATAAATCCAAACATTAATTATGACATGCTAGGCAATTGTTTCGGTAATTAAAAATGTGTTATTTCATTTGTGCCACGAGATGAAATAATTACGCCTAAAAATAAACGTAATTTGAATGTAGATGACAGACAGCTGGATATGAAGAGTAAAATACGCGTTAGGGATAGCTCAATAGGTGGCGTTTTAATGCATCAAATAAACTACAACAATACACAATGATACACATTCCAAACAACGTCGTTTAATCGGCTGTGATGGTGGATTTCGAAACAAGCACGTACACAAAGACGCACTTGCATCTGAAACATCTCTCTGTTTGATGATGTGCTAAATCTAGAGTGGCGTCTACGAATACATAATAGCGCCCGAGCTGTCTACATTTAAGGATGCGTGAAATATGTACGTGGAAAATTAACCCAATTCCAAAGCTCTACGTTGTAGCACGAAAGTGATAATATAAATTGTTACCTTTCGATTAGTTAAAATAACTGAATAAACATTTAGATAAATCTAATATCGTAAATTGATTATGAATGTAAATTTTTAATTTACGTAAATGCAAACGACCATCAATAAACCCGATCCATGCATTTTTCTCCATAAAAATAATCTCTTACAATATTACGCTCGTAAAACTTCGACGATCTCAATTCGAAGTTATAAATTTCACGTTTTAATCGAATCTGAATGTTCCAGATCGATGTAAAGGAGCACACTCGAAATTGCCAAAGTCATCTTTAATGGGCTTTTTATTGTTTCGCAGTTTCCTTTATTACGCGAAAGCTCGAAATTAGATTACCATTTTCAATTAAAAATTACTTTATTATCGTTTGGATCGTTTTATTACTTTGATTTCATGATAATTTAAGAAGATTACAAAATAAAAAAAAAATAAAAGGCGATGATCCCATTTTTTGAACGAGTTTCTCAAAAAATGTGATCGAACCAGCTTCACGGCTCTTCAGATTTCACATGGACAATTGAAATATCGTCCGTGGACGATATTTGTAATGCCAGAGGTGAAAGTTGTAAAAACACCGTTACGCTGAAAATTACAATTTGAAAAATAAACATTAAATCTTGGAATGTTTGAAAAGTTTGCGCAAGAATGAACTTTCTAACTGTTTGTAGAAAAGATCAACGAGCAACACTAACTGGAATTCGTAACTCTTAACTGACTCGAAGAATCACACGACGAACTTTTAGCAAACCCTTAAAATAAATTAGCTTAAATAGGAAATATATTCATTCTAAATATTTCTGCTTCTGATTTGGTTCAATTCATTTAACATTTTTGTAAACCATAAATATGATTACATAAACTGTTAGTTTCCCTTGTTTATTTTTATATAAAAAATATTTCTATTATTATTTTTTTACAGATGCTTTATATCCAGTAAGTTTTATTGGAATTCGGGAAATGTTAAACAGATTTCAGAAAAAATCTGAAAGTTTCCTGAACTCATCGTTCTGCATCATCATCTCTGTTAAAATTTGCTAGCAGTTCTCTTCTGTTTATGGAATAATAGAATAGTTTGAAATCGATGAAAATGTGACGGAAAGGCAATTTAATGCCGATAGGACCAACATGGAAAAAATAAAAGCATAATGTTGTCATGTCCATCCTAATAATAGTAAACCAAAAAAATTTGGAATAATTAATTAATAAATAAATGTAATATCGTACATTCTATTCAGAAAATTATTTTTGCAACAAAAAAACAAATAAAAACCATTATAATATTCTATTGTATAAATTTTAAAATACCCCGAGACTCCATCAGGTCAATATTCATTACACAATCACTCTCGTATCCGCGTCCCACGGGGTCGCACGTCTCCATTAATTTTCACATATATGCATGTCTGATTACACATATATTTTAAATTAATTTTTCATATTTATTAGGCCTCGTTCACTAAATGAAAAATCACGTGCTACTAAATCAAATTCGTCTGTGATTAAAAAGCATTTCTTTTTTTTTTTTGTAAAAGTTCGTTAATGACTTCTTTGAAATCGCCTTTCGAATCGAAATATCGATGGATTTCAGAAATGTTAATAAAAATGTGGAAGTACGCCGTATTCGAGTGGAGAAATTGAATTCTGCACTTTAGCTTGCCCTACAAGCGCCTGTGACATGAAAGGAATTCATAAAACAGAGAAGTTATTGAGCTTATTTCTATGTATTGGTTGGTCATACATTATGACTGCATGTGCCTCCGCTTTACCAACCGAGGTAGTGCCGTCTTAAATATTTATTGCTGTTCAAGACAGTAACCAAAGCATCAAAGTTTGAACATTTGAGTTTGCAATATTTACTTAATTTAATGTATGTACGAACATGTTCGAAATGTATCCTGTGTTAGAAAGTCGTCGGGGAACAACTGTGTCAGCAAAAGCATTCCACGCCCTACAGGATTTTCATTACCCGTAGGTTTTTTAATGTGGCTGCGGTCTCTGGTTACGTTTAACCTCGAGAGATGTACTTGATATATGGCCTCACAATCCTCTTCATAAAAGTGATGTGTTTTAATTATGATTACACATATTTTACGGATTATTTATACGATTTTTAAGGGTTTAGAATGATAGTAAATAATTCAACATTTTAGAAAAAAGGTGAAGTTTAAACTAAGAATATACGTTCGGAAATATGTGAATGTGAATGAATATGTGAAGTTCCTTAAATTAACGTGACTCCACAATAAAATCTCTTAAAAACTAATTCAAAGAATTTTTTTCACTAGAAGACCAGTTTGCATTTAACAGTAAATTATTTGTAAAACAAACGAAATTTTTGTGTTCTCAAGTAACGAATATTCAACATTTGATTTCCGATTTACCAATGTTGGTTTCTGGGTTATTACCCGTCATCAGTACGGCTATTGTGAGCGACTTACCGGGCTTGCGACCTATGCCACATTCGGACGTTGTAATCCTTATGTAAATCCTTATAGTCTAGTTAGTATAGACCTACAAATATTGAAAGATGGAGATGTCTGTTTTACAGCATAAATATAATAACTTATTGTTTTTTTTTGTGAAATCGAAAAATAAGAACCTGAAATAACCATATAGTTGATAAAAAAGTGTCAAGAAAAATGAATCATAAAAATATATAAGAAATACCATTAATACATTAATGGTGGATGCGCCGGGATAAATCAAAAATCATATTATACAAATAATTCAAGTCTATTATTGATCAAACAATCGTTGATTAAAACGTCGAAGGTGACATAATTTACGTTGTACGTCTTGTTATTTCAAAATTGCCGAATAATACTTTAATTCAACGAAAACTTCAAAGTGAAAACTTTCGCACTTTCGTCATCGATCGATAACTAAGTAATTTATCTCAATCTTGCCCAACGGCCCCGGAGCTTCGCTCAAGTTTACGTCTCTCGTTTTCTCCACATTATTTGCTCAGCGGGAATGAATTATCGACGAATTTAAGAACAAAAAACCACAAGTAAACACGTTGCAAAATAGTTACATTATATTGAAAAAAGTTTTAATATTAAAAAATAATTTGTAATAAACTAGAACAAAAATTCGTTAAAAATGAATTTTCTTTATTTATATAGCGGTCTCGTATATAACTTAAAATGTTTTGTTTTTATTATGTCGTCAAGAAAATTGTTAAAATTCAAAATTTGATGAACAAAGTTAGATTTACCTCACAAAGTCATAATAAATAGAACATAAAGCAAGCGAGCGTAGACAAAGACCTCTTGTAAACAGACGCAAAACAAGGTCAAGATAAAAGTTTGTGTATTGAGGATGGAGAATATTCATGTTGAAAAAACGTGCCCTTAAATCAACTTACAACGAACATTTTACGGTATTTCTAAAAAAAGGTCGTAATTCATAGCTCGTTTTTCCTTTATTTCGATGGCAAGTTTGAGAATTTTCTCGGAGAGTTCGCAGCGAGCGCCAGTTTGGTTTTCTGTGCAATTAAACAGGTAATTTGATTAATTTCAATTTTAGAAGTTTTGTTTAGTTTAAAACTCATATATTTTTCTGGGTTCTCTTTAATTTACTCTAAAGTCTTAAATGACCGAAAATATACTTAGATATAGATAACATTATACAAAAATTCAGTTATCAAAAAAATTTCTATCATAAATTATTTTTAAATTTAATTTATTTTAACCAACATGTTATGATCATCACCTCAATATTAGTGTAAATAACTTCAAGTTCATGCCATTCATGATAATCGATAATAATCCAATCGCCTAGTTAAACGCATCCAATTTAATACATAGTAATGAATCGAAAACGATATTAACCTCAAATATTTCCTCTATCGATTCCGAAAGCGGTAATATATCGGTGCGTCCGGTGCAATCTGAAATTAATCCGGGCTTCGTTCATAAAATTGAAACTGACCCATTTCCAAACACACACACAGCGAATTTGAGTCATAAACGTGATATTCAAATGAGCTTTAGTATTTTCTATTTGCGGAGATAAAAGATTTTGTTACGGTTTGTGCCATTCGCTTACACAGATTGTCACGAAATGTGCATACATACGAGTTTGAAAAATGTCTGTTACGATTGTGCTGAAATCTTTTTTATTATTTTTTTACACGGCATATTTTTTGTTTCAGAGGATAAAAAAACGTCGTCAAACGAAAAAAGTTTTCTGAAAGCAAGACTTGATCTGCAAATATGATGATAGTCTTTCGATGGGGTTAAAGTGTTTTCCTGATAACTAAAAAACTATAAAAGATGCATCAAGTTGTGACTGTTGAAGGTTAATTGGCAATTTCATGTCTACTTCGTCTCAATTTAATCTACAGCTTACGATAAACGGGAAGTCCGTATAAAAGCGTAGTGGCCATCCCAGTTAATTAATAGGTAGTAGAATTACAACCATTGTCGATAGGTAATTGATGCGCTACTGTGTTCGCAATCTGCGTTTGTGTAACATGAACTTTTCATATTTCAAATTATTAAAAAACCTTCAACGTTTTAAAATGTGATGAATTTAATTTTTTAAATTATAAATAAAGTTACATCTGAGAAATTAAACAGACTTAGAATATTTTCATTGGGAAGTAGTTTAAAAAAAAAATTTTTTTAATCATTTTTGAACATTTGTCCAACATCTTTCAAAATTATTTTCGTAATGTTCGGTTGTCTGCAAAAACAAATAACCTGAAAGGCAAACAATTCCATCATTGATTAAAACTTGGAGGAAGGCGCTGCCAAACGATTGATAGTATTGTTCGCTGTTCGCCGGAGCGATTTAAACTTTACTAGATGGACGCCGTGTCACTGAAAACTTTTCTGTCTAGTAGATACAAATCAAATAGTGCGATCTCTGGCGAATTCGATCTATCCTTTTTCTCACAATGGGCACGTTCAATCGATATCCTACGAAGGCTACCCTCAGAATGAACGGTAAATATATTGCGACTGGATAACGTACATCGAGCAATAACTAATACTTTTGCAAACGACAGTTGTGATGAAACGTCTGTGCGATATAAAAGGTCGAAGAAGAATGAGTTGAAGGATATATTTTTAATAACCCGGAAAACGTTTGAAACTGGGTTATATATATCTAAGGCAACTTTTTCTATTCAACAATACATTCACAAGTAATGTCATACATATTGTAAGTTTCTAAAGTTTGTTGTGAATTAACTTAATCTTAGAAAAAGCGGACATCAAATAATTTGAATAATTCGAAAATTTGCTAAGAAAACTTATTTATTCAATTATTTAAAAATAATTACAGCAAGAGAGATTTTATTACATGAAGACTCTTAGAGGTGTCAATGAACAGTAAAACACATAAAATTTTAAATTATCTCTCAATTGACGACAAGTATATGAATTTTTTATCGATGAAGATTTGAAATAAAAATGAAGAAGGAAAATATTACAAAGATAACAAAAAAAAAATACGGAGATATGCCTGAAAATGTATCAATAATCCAAGGATTATTGATACATTTTCCGGCATGTTGATAAATTAAATTTCTCCCACTTCTTGTAATTTAATTAAAGATGTTATCGTCCTCGCTCTAAATTTAAAACCGTATATTATCGACTGTATATTAAAGTGTCGTTTCCGATTATGCTCGCTCACGCTCAATTTTGTCGTCCACTTCGGTGGCGGCGTTTTCTGAAGTCGAAGCGAATACTGGATTGTTTAGAGGGAACACAAGCCGACATTCGTATTATACGTCATTTCCTCCGAACGTAAACAGTTCAAGATGTTTGTCTTCCTATACAAACAATGCATTATTCAGCGACGGAAAATGTAGTTATGCATTTCGAGAGAAATTTTGAATGAAGTATATGCATTTCAATCGCGTGAGAAATGGATAAATTGACGCCGTCTTGAAAATACATCTTTCACATAATGAGATATTTTGATAAATTTTCATTAAAATGGAAGAACTAGGTGTAAACTGTTACAACGCATTGTGAGTTCGTTTGATAAACAGTTCTATGCCTTGCTTTTTCCTCCATATTTTCTCTTCTCAGTTATTACCATAATCTAGATTTGATTTGAACGTATGCTTTTTAATTTTTTTTTTTTTTTATAATCAACTAACTCATCGTCGAGAAAAGTAACATATAACCATAATAACAAGTCAATGCGTTTCGAAAGATTTCGGAGTTCCGGATTATAAACTATGTTGAAAACATAACCGAAGCTACAAAGTTGGAGTTTTAATTAAAGCGTACATTCGTGGTTACGAAATCTGAAAAACTGAAATATGTACAAAGTTATGGGACAATAATAAATTACGTAATAAATAAACTCCAGCTGCGGTTCGCATTTTAAATTCACAATAAAAGAAGTTTTAATTAAAGCTTTCGGTCGCAATTTATTATAATAACAAAAGGTAATGTAATAATTTCCGGTTCGTATGAGTCAAAAAAACGAAATAATTTAGCCACCTGAATGCAATTTACCAAGAAGCATATTTTAAAAACAAACTAAAGATAACGTTTAAGATAGGGAATTTTCCAACTTCAATGTCGCTGCGAACTTTAAGAGAAATTTCCACCTTTGGATAATTTGTTAACTTCAGGGTTGCAACAGCGAGATAATTTATTTACTGCAATCTGAACGATTTACGAACTTAAAACGAAAGCAAGTGAACAACGAATAGCTTTCGGGCGATAATACATATCTGCATATTTATGTGTTACAAGATTTATGATTTATCATTTTTCAAGGTAGCAAAGGAAGATATCGAGGTGAATAAAGTAGACAAGTCGTTATTATAATTTAAATTTTCGTCGGAATTTACGCGAAGAAATCTTTACATTCATGATGGCAGCCTTCAATAAGATTTTCTCTTATTTTACTTTTGAAGTGGCTTATCGGGCTCGTCGCAGACTTAAAGTGAATTTAAACTTGAGAATTATTAACGTCCGTCCATTAAAAACGGATCGATGAACTTAAATAATTTCTGGCAATTGTTTCTTGTATGAAACGCCCACAAGGCTTGGTGCGAATTTTAAAATGAGAAAATAAATCAATTACAATTAGTAAATACATGTTTTGAACTATTATGATGTGTAATTTTAAGCAAAACCTTTGCGTGATACATTTATTCTAATCGCAATGAAAATCTAATAAACGAATGCGACTACATTATGTTTTAGATATCGATTAGTCATTAACGTTCTAAATTCAAGCATTAGTCGATGAATTAATAATAACCAACAACAATCCAACCGTTCCCATTAATCCATTTAAAAAAAAGTTTGTGCACTCACAACATAAAACTTTCCACGGACGGTTAGTTTTCATGTAAAAACATCACCCCCAATTAAAGAGAAGTGTTTAGACTTAATTCGCCCAGAAAGTTTTTCTAATTTAAAAACAAACGTGGAGCGTGTCTAGCACTAATTGTATTGTCTTAATTGGCGGCGGTTTAAAATAAAATTTAACTTGTTGGTTTGGTCGCGTCCGTCTCGACCAGCGGCGGAATTCGACCGGCGAGACGCTTTTTTAATTTCAGTTTTGTCGCTACGGGATTTATCTCCGCTCGGATAACGCATCACGTCGAAAGGCTTCATTTAATTTTTAATGCGCGATCGATAGTTATAAATTACTGACACAGAACGTGAAATATAAATATCTGGTTATCACGGTTGATATATTTTTGTTTAATAAGGGTAGTGAATAATTATTACCGCCAGAAATTCGATAATAAAATACATTTTAGTAAAATTCAGAATTATAATAGATAATTGATGGTAATGCGGTTTGGAAGCATTTTTAAATAGTTTAAAAGGACATAACATAAAGACAAACTTTCGTCTGAAATCTTGAAACCCAAGATTGGGACGATTAAGCGTGGGAAAAAGCGGAAATAATTCGTGACGTCACGAGCGCGGTAAGCCTTGACGGAGTCAACCGTTTTGAACAGCTATTAATCACCTTTGATATTTAGTCAGTAGCTGTTCAAAGTTGTACAAAAGCTGCCCAAGAACTGTTCAAAGTGGATCAAAAGTTATTCAATGCTGTTCAAAACGGTTCAAACCGTTCAAGGCTTCCACATTTGTGACGTCACAAAAGTGGTGAAAAGTTACTTCCGCTTTTTTTCCCACAGTCAATCATCCTAATATTTAAAATTCAAAACAATGATTTGACTTTATTTAATAAATATTATTTTAAAAAATGGACTGGCAAATGAACAGCTTTTGATCACATTTGATGCTTTATTCAATAGCCGTTCAAAGTTGTTCAAAAGTTGTCCAAGAACTGTTCAAGTTTGATCAAAAGTTGTTCAAAGCTGTTCAAAAAGGATCAAACCGTCCACATGCGTGACGTCACAAAAGTGGTGAAAAGTTACTTCCGCTTTTTTCCCACAGTTAATCATCCAAATATTTAAAATTCAAAACAATGATTTGACTTTATTTAATAAATATTCTTTTAAAAAATGGACTGGCAAATGAACAGCTTTTGATCACATTTGATGGTTTATTCAATAGCTATTCAAAGTTGTTCAAAAGCTGTCCAAGAACTGTTCAAATTTGATCAAAAGTTGTTCAAAGCTGTTCAAAAAGGATCAAACCGTTCAAGGCTTCCACATTCGTGACGTCACAAAAGTGGTGAAAAGTTGCTTCCGCTTTTTTCTCACAGTCAATCATCCTAATATTTAAAATTCAAGACAATGATTTGACTTTATTTAATAAATATTATTTTAAAAAATGGACTGGCAGCAAAATTAAAAAAAAAACGCTTAATATATAAAGTATATAAATGCGCTTTGAAATTTTTTCAAGTAATTAATATATGCCAGTGTCGATATATTTTACTATGGACACATTAAAACACAAAGTTTACTTATATGTTTGATGAAAGAAACTTTACAATTCATAATCCCTATTGCGACCCACATAACGACTTCCTATATGCTCCAGCTATTGCCGTTGGAAAACCGTAGAAAAAATGATGGTACACCCTGATAGGTTTTTTTCTCGCTTGTACAAAAGTATATAGAAAGTCGTTACGTGGGACGTAACAGGGATCATTTAAAATTTTTATTTGGTTCTGATTACATAAATAAATATGTAATCAAAACCAAATAAAAAGTTTATATATTAAGTTTATGTAGTTTCTGGCTCGTTATATGAAATCAATCAATAGTAAGTCTTAAAATACAACCATAAAAGCAGCTTCATGTCACAAGTTTCTAGGTATCTACTTTAACGTACTTAAAGTTTCAATTATGGATTTTCAATTTATGAAGAGTTCCTGATTGGGGAGTTCAAAGGGCTTCACTATTGATTTTTGATATTTGGATGTAATTATATAACAATTCCACTAATGAGTGAGGAAGAATAAATGAAGAATAAATGAACGTATTTAAATGACGTCTTTCAAACATATTTTTATTATCTGAATGATAAGCTATATCGGGACATCATTTGTCAATAAATACACATAACAGTCACAATTATAAAATAATTCCTAATTTTTAGTTGCATTTCGAGCTTAAAACTTCAAGACATCTTCATCTACACAACTCTGAAACAAATTGTAACTGATTTGATTGGAACACATGACTATAAATTCTTAACATTTACAATCATTGCATCCAATCACACAGGATTCGTCCCATTAAGTGCGACACCTTAAGGATAAAACGAAAATAAAATTCCAATGTTGGATCAAAATGGAAACAGATGAAATCACGCAGGCAATTTTTAACCATCGATTATATTTTCTATGTATTTTATCCAGAAAGTAAAGTAACTAATGCAAATGTAACACATACAGGCCCTGCGGGGGTATTTAACAACATGATAGTTGAGTGGGTTTTGTTTATCCTGCGAGCTCCTCTGTTTATTTTTACAAACTGTTACCTTTTTATTAAATTAATTACCCTTGTAATCACTTTAGAATTGTTTGCATGTACAGCAACTGTATAAATTAACATTTGACCTACATACACAAATTGTATTATTTGGGTTATTTTATTTCGAATAATATTTTTACATTTTTTAAGTTTAGCAAAGCATAAATTATTTGAAATAATCATTACACATAATTAGAAGAGATATTTTAATGTATTCTTATACCGTTTTTTTTTTAATCCTTAAATACATTTTTTATTGTTCTTCAGCAAAGTTATGTGTAATAATTTAACTTTTATGTGCGGTATTTAGGTATAACAAATAGCAATTTTTTCGCGTGTTACTTAACACTTAACGATGTGATTTGAACCCAACGACTAATACTAAACACGCAAAATGAAATGACTGAATATGGAACACTAAACTCGCAGTTCACTTAGTTCCGATTTACGCGCAATTTAGTTGCGGCCACAATTTACATATATTTATAAGACATTTTATTTTCCATTTGAAAAACTAAGAGAATTTCTATTAAATATATGCTGTGTTTGCTCCTGCGATGCAAGATGCAAGAAAAAAAAACTAAAACGAGTTGAATTATTTAGTTTTGGTTTATTTAAGTTGGATTAAGTTAAACGAGTCAAGCCTTGGATTCGAACATCTTTATTTAATTCAATTCCATTTGTTGCCAAAGAACAGTTACAATGAAATAAACATTACAAAACTTTGAGACGAAAAGTAACAAAACTACAGAAAATTCTATAAATTCTAAGTGCTACGTCCATTTTAAAATGCTCATTTTATCTATACCGGGTGTGCCAACTATCTGGGGTCGGTCTATTACGTCTTACCTATTCACTTTAATAAAAAATGTTTCAAGTAAAAGTTGTTTAGAGTCAAGTACTCTACACCATAAAATTATTCAGGGTGTTTAGTTTTGCCTATACGTTATACAACTTTGTTATTTTAAATGGAACACCCTGTATATCGTCGCATTTTCAGATTCCCCGGAACAAAATAGGGAAAGTTTGTACTACAGACTCCATACTAAAATTGAGCGGTTTTCGAGATATTCCACTTTTAGTTAAAAAAAAATAATTTAGGTAGTTCTCTTTAAAAGTTAATAATGTTTTTATTAACGACGATTTTGTAACGATTCGTTGGCATAATGGTAACAATGCTTCAAGTT
>JAFFZR010020239.1:0-12363 GCA_018397195.1 Lethrus apterus | reverse complement strand
TTTGCTCTCATCTCTGTGCTGTAGTAATATATACCGTAAAATATTATCGAATGCAACGGGTCACGTACCTGCTTCTCAAATACGGTCAGCATGATGCGAGGAAGACATTTGTCGTTATTTTCGACGTGCGTTTCGGTTTTATTGGTACGACATTTACTCTGTCAATGATTGTACATACAATTACCTACTGTCAAAGCGTACGCCAATGACTATGTTCCTATAAATCAAAAAAAAAATGCCAATATTAAACAAGTGGAAGGCAGCATTCGTTAAGAGCATTTACCATTTTATCGAAGAATATTTGAATGGCTAAAAAATGAAGAGGAAAATGCCGACGATAATGTTGAATTCGACGAGGAATATGATTATGTACCCTAACTTAACTTAAATACTCTTATATTTCTGAGACAAATCACCATTATTTTATTCTCAACAAAATAATATGCATTCAAAAATGTTTTCTTGATAAAACCACGTTAGTCCGAATCAATACATTCATTATACATTGTTTTCAATCCCAGATTTTGGACCTGTAAATTTGTTCATTGCAAAAACCACATAAGTCCGAAATCGAATTTGTTTTTTTTTTTTTTTGTAAAAACCCTGTAACAGTTTAGATGTTTAAAATTAGCCAGAAACACGTAAAATATGATTGTCTAATATTGTCTAGAAGGTTGTTTTTATTAAACTAGTACTTTTCATTTTATTTAGTTTTTTTCGCCTCCTGAAAAATTTCGTTTTCTTGACTTGTTGTTTTTGAAATGACCGAGTCATTGATTTCAATACTTTTTATTTAATCGCATATTAAATAAATATGTAAGTTGAGAAATTTTCAGGAATGTTCCAAAATTACCTATTTATTGCTGATAAAAATAATTGGTATTATAATGGTATTCTGGATTTCGGGATTCCGGATTTCAACATTTGGAGGGTGTGTGGTCCGAGGGCCACACTAGCCTCTAATGGTATTTTTTATACCTTGGGTGTGACTGGCACGTGATATTTCAATATTTTATTTATGACTGTTTGTGGCAACGATAAGAATGTTGCAAAGCCTCTTCAATGCATTCCGATGACTTTCTCTGTTTCGTGATATGAGTATACCTATTATCAAGAACGTATTTCAAAAATGTGCATATTCGTTCATTCATTCATCAGATATCTAATCGCCTGTGTTTTTTAACACTGTCAGCATTATTTAAACCAGTTTGAATAATTCTACCGTGTGCTGTTTCATCGAACAATTGACAATAGATAAATAGACAAAGAATAAAAAATTATAAAAATATACAATATGTTCCATTACAAAAAAATGTATACCTAACAAAAACAAAACATCCTGTTAATTTTTTCTTTAAAACCCATATTATAACGGCTGTTTACAAACTTCCGACATCTCAGTCGCTGTGGAGTATAAAGCTTAGGTCTTTACTTATTTCAAAACACTTAATTCAATAAACGTCAATCAAATTACAAATGTCGTGAATCATGATTCAAAGAATAAACATTAATTGTCAAAAGCTTACAAAATTTTGAATGTATAATGTAAAAATTGAAATTATACTAAGTTAAAGTTTAATCTTTCTATCATGACATTTGTAATTTATTTGAGGTTTATTGAATTAAGTGTTTTGAAATAAGCAAAGACCTACGCTTTATATTCCACGGCAACTGAGATGTCGGAAGTTTATAAACAGCCGTTAGTAGCTAGTTATCGAAGAATCCCTCACTAAATGGACAGACTGTGTATTATTTGTTAACGTTAAAGGAAACAAGAAAATCATTTTAAAATTTATGAACTTCTTAATAATTTGTATGTATCAAGTGGTTTTACTAATAAAATTGTGGAAAAGTAAACAAAAAATATGTCGTCATTTGAATTTCGCGCTGCAATAATGTATGCCCCGGAAGGAGGCTAGAAATCTAGAGATTTGTAAAAGCCATCGAAGTTGGTTGCATTTCGTAAGCGTAGTTTAGGTTAAGTTTCATATTTTACTAAATACACATCGCTTTATTCATTTTAATATTAATTTAATTGTAAAATGGCAGACACGAGTAAAAAAGTAAGTAATCGATTTTCATAAAATTGAATAATGTTTATATATAAGGTACTTATAAAGGCTTTGTGTGAACATGTTGAATCTGTCGCCTTGTTGCTAACAGAAATTCATTCCATTTGACATTAAAAAATTTCATTTTTTAGGCTCATAATTTTCTACGAAATTTCTTTGAGTATGGCAACGGGTTTGAATAGCAGTTTTGACCTTATTTATTCACCCCGACAAATATTTAAAGTTCAGACTGTAACACTGTCATATTCCTTGACGTATTTTTCTCAAATTGTAGGTTCAGGAATACAAAGACTCACTCAAAGGTAAAGCAGAAGAACTCGTATTTAAAGGGTTTCCAGAGACAATAGTTCGTTTAAATGAAATATTAGAAACACCAAATTTTAAGAATCGGCAGTTTATTGACGTACATCAAGAGTTGAATATTCCAATACCCGATCCTATTTTGTTGAACAGTCATAGTGAATTTCCACCTGCAAAGAAAACAAAATATGATAATAGTATATCACAGGATGGCACTAAAGTTATGGCACTACCAACTGGTACTGTACCCACTAATAAAAATTTACAAGAGTTAGTGGCGATCGTTAAACCACATATAAGAAAATTAGTTGAAGATTCTAACTTGGTATGTTTATTATTAATAATAGGTATATAGGTACATTTTTTATGTATCTCTTTTTAATCAGATACATTTCCATTTTAAATTATGAACAAAAAACTATATTTTAAGTTTTATATACATTATCTAACGTGATGAAAGTATGAAATGAAAATCAATATAATTAAATGATATTCTTGTAATTGGGTTTTGTATTTCACAGTGTTATTGAGGTTCACTGATTGAAGCTTGCTTGGTATGTTTTTATAATGATAATTAAATATACTGTAATTAATGACATTTAATGAAAAGGGTATTAGACATTTTTACCATTTTCGGTAATTATAGGTTTTACACTTAAATTTTATATATAAAAAAACTGATTATTTGGTTGCCAATATTCGTTTATTTAAATCGGATCAATTATTTAACGATCGGCTGAAAAAACAGTGGTATGTGAATGAAAGTTAAATGAATGAAAGTTGCCCTGTAAATATTTTTTCAATATATTCAAAACGTGGAATAGGAAAAATGTAAAGCATTTATGGGCTTCTATAATAGCATGTATTGTTAATAATACTTTGAATCTCATAATAAATGCGTATATCGACATTTTGTTAAAACTTTTGCTTTGAAATCAACTTAATGGTATTTTACATGGTTCAGATGACAAATCAGCAACATAAAAAAAATTAAAGGCCTGTGATTCATCAAATGAAAGATAATAAACCTTTTATGAACATATTTTTAAAAACTTTTAAAAATGTCTATTATCACATTCTTGAAAGGTATAAGTCGGGTTATAAAGTTGGTTAATAAAAATAAAAACTTGCCGTTTAGATATAATATTTTGGTTCAGATCAAAAATAAACTACATTTAAAATTCAGCCTTTAAGCTATTTAGACTCTTCTTTCTGGAATTCATCTTTATTTTACAACAAACCAAATAAATTTGTGTTGTTGTCTTATACATTTTCTAAAAGAACGGCATCACTCATGAATCTACTTAGCTAAGATTTATAGATTTCTAATCCCATTTTTCTTTATCAACATATAGTTTGTAATTTTGTATTATGTATATGTATAATATATGTATATGTATATATATATATGTATAAGACTTACCTGCATGTTTAAAGGGTCAATAATAATGTAGAAATGTCTTTTATGTATGCATATTATTTAATGTTGAAAAGCTAATTATTTAACTATGTTTATTTTATAATATTTTAAAACAAAATTATTTTACATTGTATCCATAAAAGATGATTTTTCTTTTCAAATCCATTTAACTGAAGATGTTAGGACCATCATACATGTCATGAAAAAAACCTCTTAAATTTTAAAGCACTGGCGTATTGGGAATATTACATTAAATAATAAATTAGTAAATTAGTAGCAACGTTTAAAACTAAATATTTTTATAAATAAAAATAACAAATACTTATTTTTATTTCTAACAACTGCTCATATACCAACACAAAAATTAAACAATTTGTGGTGGAAATTTAGTTCTACTTGATCTCTCTGTATATTAAATGTCCTAATATTCTTATAACTTTTAGTTGAAGATGTGGATTTCATTCATGATTCCTAAAATAGAGGATGGTAACAACTTTGGTGTTTCTATACAAGAAGACACTTTAGCAGAAGTACAGTCTGTTGAATCTGAAGCAGCAGCATTTTTTGACCAAATATCTCGATATTTTATTTCTAGAGGTAACTAGCATTAATTTATCTTGAAAGCAGCATTTTGTCAATAATGTAACAAAGTTTGTCAATATATTGTTGCTTTAGGATTAACTGATTTTCTTGTGACAGTTAACGTGCCTTTTAGGAAAGTTAATATCAAAGGTTGCAAAATATCCCCACATCGATGACTACAGACAAGCTGTGCAAGAATTGGATGAAAAGGAGTATCTAAGTCTGTGGTTGGTGATGGCTGAAATACGCAATAGGTACTGCTCACTACATGACATAGTCATTAAAAATCTTGACAAGATTAAAAAACCACGTTCCACAAATGCTGCTGAATCTTTGTACTAAAATTAAATAAAGAGTATTATTTTATTAATTTCTTTATTTTTTATCTTTTGTTTGATACTAGTGTTGCCAGATGCTCGGCTTTGGCCTGAATAATTCAGATTTGCAACGTCATTTTTGGTATTCTATTTGAATTCACAAAATCCAGATTTAAAAGGAAGGAAGATCATAAAGTTTAATTCAAACAGTCTTATGCCCAGTTGCACCAAGCTATGGTTAATTAATCTGTATTTGTTTCTATAGTAGAAACAATTGTCATGACTATATTGTTGTCACATTGTTTCTGTAGAAAGTAATGGGAGATTAACTACTCTTGTGTTGGTACAATTCAGCATTAATATCGAACAAATATACATTAATGTTAAATTGTAGTGTCTTGGAGAGTTGAAACAAACAAAAAAATATATTTTTTAAATGTTAATCTTTGCAATACTAATTGATATACTGTTACTAATTGACTGAACCAATATCCTTAGTCAACAATAAACATTCAAAGAATATTTTATTTGATAAGCAAATGTAGATGAAAAGTGGAGAAAAGTGAAAAATCGTTTACAAAGAAAACAGCTTACAGCAGCAATTCATAAATTTTGAGAATTGTTAATTTTTAGACTTTGGCAGCAGTTGTCTAATATAAACGATCGAGTTGTGCAAATCGAGGATCTGGCAGCTATATTTGACAACCATTCTTTACTATTTGTAAGGTACAGCCGAGTATATTTTTTATTATAAAAAGTAAATATATGATCTTTCCAAGAGATTTTGTTTTAATTTCTAAGTTTCAATTTGTTATATTCCATAAATGAAGTTGTGAAGCAAGAGGATGAAGCCCATTGATAAAATAGTTTAATAAAGTTTTTAATGCTGGTAATAATTTTATGATTATTTTTTGCTTTACAGACTTATTTGAAGTATTATTTGGTAAATTATTATATAATTTATATAACAATAATTCATTAAATAATATTGTTAGTTAAAAGACAGATGTGTGACTAATTTTCTAGATTCATAACAATATAATGCAAGATAATGAAATCTAGGTAATGTTATGGTAAAATGTTCTAATTTGTAAACTGACTGGACATTATAAAGGGGACCAAATACGTTAAAGGTAAGACGAACATGAGCTAAATGACATCACAAGCTTTTTCTCATAAAATTAATCTGAAATTTCTTACCGATTTTCGTTTTAAAACATTGATAGAAAATGCTACCTCTCATTTTCTTTTGCAGTGTGGACGACACAAATAAGAGGAAAGTGTTGGGCATGTTTGACAAAGAAATGGTATTCGAGAAGACAAAAGTTGCCATAAGAATTTTCATCCCTAAATGTCGCAGACAGATTAATAAGTGTAGAAGTAGAGTACCATGCTACTGAATATGTTACATTTCAAAACAATGTTAAATGCAGTTATAACATTTAACTGAACTTGCTAGTTGTTCACTTTGACCAGTCTTATTTCACTCAAGTCATATTGTCCTAATATTTTCTTTTACAATATATATCTTAATATTCATATTTGGAGTCACAGTTTTTAACAAGAACTAGAATAGATTTCTAAAAACACTTGATATTTATTGGTACTGCACTCAGTAAAATTCCATTTGGTACTGTTAATCTGTTCAAAGGGGTACAATTGGAAAACGTCCCGTTATATTATACTATTTATGGGTACTATTGAGCACTGTTCATGGTGGTAATTGGAAAACTATATGTTAGCTCTACTGGCCTGAGACTTCTACTGCAGCTTCCATTTTTTTCGGTGATTGCTGTTTCCCTCCAATTTAGTACACCAAGTCATCTCAGATCATTCATTGCATCCATCCATCTCCTTTTGGATTCTCCTAATGCCTCTATTACTGCTCTAGACATTCTTTCTTTGGCTAATTGTTGATGTAGATGATTCAAGTCGTTGCTTCTTTGCTATAGTGGTAATTTTATCTCTTCTATACAGTCCTATTAGCTGTTCGTTTGCTGTTCATCGAAACGTGTGAGATTTTGAAGCATTAACTTTGAAAATAATAAAACTGAAAAAATATGTTCTTTGTTAATATATAAGTAATTATGTAATTATTAATTTTTAATTAATGTCAAATGGGCTGGAAATGATTGGAAAGATTATCTTAACTTGAAGTAATTTTTTTATTATTAAGTCACATAAAATACATAAACAAACATTTGCTCTAATTAGTCTAATTTAACGATTTTTCGTTATTGACATTAAAAATACTTGTCGTTTTCTCTCGTATCTGTGCTTTGCTATTAATTTATGTTTTGTCCAGCTCTCAAATTATGATCTTCAAATTTCAAGATTTCTGCAGAGTTCTGGCAGAGCTTTCCAAATTTCTGTGTCCAGTTCGTTATGAACTTTTAGATTATTATTGTGTCGCCCTGATGATGTCACTTGTAACAGAGTACGAAACGCCGGCGACTAACATGGAAATGACGCGCTTACAGCCCAGATATAAAGGTACATGCAACACTGATCAGTGCCAGCAGAAGCCTTCGTTAGAAATGTCATGAATTTTTAGACTGCAAGTTGGGTCCTTAGAACCATAACAGCTTATAAGGCATATGACTGGTTATGATCTTATGAACTGCATGCACTCCCCGATTAATGCTTGTTGCAAGTTTGGCTTAACTTGTCAGTGAATTGTTGGGTGGTTTAAATCTGTTAATCATGCCATTGCACAATTTCATTTATTTTATTATTGATTTGTGTTATTCCGTAGAAAAGATTCTTAAATAATTTTAAAAATATATATAAGTATGTATATCAACAAGTCTGCAGGAAACGATCCATAGTAATAGTATTGGACTATTGGACTCATTATTGACTGTGTGAAATTAGAATATTGAAGTTGTTTTTATTTTTAGTATGCTTATTTTTCTTGTTTAGAATTTTTATTATTACTTTTATTTTGTGTTTTTTATTGTTACAATTACATTATTTATTATAATTATGAATTATGATATACTTTACATGTATCTTCATTACCATTCAGAAGAGGCATTTATGAATAAAAAGGATTCTATACAAGACATCTACATAAATGTAAATACAAAGTATTCTTTCAGTCGTTTACAAGAAAAGGCATGTTGTATGTACACTTATAGCGTTTTCCATTGGTAACTCTAGAGCACTCTCAGAGCAAAATTTACGTTCCATTGGCATATTGGGAGCAATTGTATATGTTCCATTGGCAAATGCAGAGCAGTTAGAGTTGTTCTCAGAGCAAGATTTATGATTCTTGCTAGCGAGGAAGAGTCAAAACCAGTGCAAATATGGTGGAATCAGCTGAGAGTGAAAAAATGTATTTGTTGATGGATTTATTCAGTTCATCTTCCAGCAAAGACGAACTTGAGGGTATTTCTTTGTCGGAGAAGATACGAAAAATAAAAAAAATTGTAGATAAAATGTCTAATTCTGAGACAAGTTCACAATCATAAATATTTGTTTAATTAGTTGGTATATCAAGATTATTATCATTTCAGTTTAAAAAACATTTTAGACTACAGAGAAATACAACTTTATTAATAAATCAATTTGAAAATTCTCCGTTCTATCCTAAAATATGTGACCATGGAGGTAAACAAGTCGAAACAGCAGAAAAACATATATTGGTATTCCTATGGTACAGATTATAATTTTATTTCACTTTACTATCTAATAAATATTTTGTTTCATTTTCATCCCATTCACCTAAAACAATAATATAAAGTATGTCAACATTACATACAGCTATTATGTATCTCAGGTGAGCACCTTGGTGAAGTATTTTCATATATTTATATTTATAACCTCAAACCGACAATTTGCTGACTGAATTTTATGTTCCATTGGCTCTGCCCTCTATATGCTCCCGTTTGCACTCGCTCAGAGCGTTTTGCTATTTTTCGAGTGCTCTAGGGCAGTCAAATGGAAAACGCTCTAAGAGTATATACAATGAATTGTATGGATAATAACCACCACCTAAACAAAAAACAGTTTAACATTTTTTAATTCCCCATTTTGTATTAACGGTTTTATGATCTTACGAAGGCTGGTCGTTTTCTTCGTTTATGGTAATGAATTTTAACAATGACAACTAAAATTGTAAGTACATACTTATTTGGTACCGTTTCAATTAAAGACGTTAGACGTTGAATACATGAATAGGAATTGCTGAATAGTATAAAAGTTGTGAATTAAATTTCCATAGGGAAAAAACCGTTTAATATACAGTAAAGTATGGAATATTTGAAAAAAAAGCGAACTTAACCGGTTTTTTAAAAAACACTGACAGGTCGCTTTAGATTTTAAAAATACACATTAATACGTCGATTCACCTTCCGACTTTCATTTGTTTTGTAATTATGACGTCATCACAAAAAAATTTAAATGACAACATATATTTTTTTTTAGTGGAATCCGATAGTGATTTTTCTACCCTTTATGACCGTGCAAAAAAACCATAAGGTTGCACTAAAAAAATTCTGAGAAAAATCGATCTGAAAATTTAGTGTTGATATTATCCTAGATAACAAATAATTCAGACCATGAACGGTACGTAACTTTCTTGTTGAAGTATCTTTCGTTTTTATCTTAAAACCTTTGTAACGTATTGAATAATCAAGATACCATGATAATAATGTTCAGCTCGATTTTTCTCAGAATTATTTTTATGCAACCTTATGGTCATAAAGGGTAGACAAATCACTATCGGATTCCACTAAAAAAAAATGTGTCATTTAAATTTTTTGTGATGACGTCATAACTACAAAACAAATGAAAGTCGGAAGGTGAATCGCACATATTAATGTTTATTTTAAAAAATAAAATCGACCTGTCTCAGCGTTTTTAAAAACACCGACTGAGTTCGCTTTTTTTTAAATATTCCTTACTTTAATCCCACACTGTATATTTACATTATTCTAGAATACTGTGTTTTTGAAATTTACCTCGTAATATTTTTTATTCTTAATCAAAATATATAAGCTTGTTCCTTGTATTAACCCACTGCTCGAGAATTAAATAGAGCAGGACACAATGATGTCTCTAACTTCCATGACAGGCAGTTTCTTACTCTGAAGTGATCCGAGCAGAAAGTGTAACACCAATGCCTCATCAATTACCAAAGTATTTTTGTTGTTACATGTTTCTATCTTGTTATGATTTATACTGGATTTTGTCAATGATGTTATTAATTACAGAGCCAATGAATTGTGGGTAAAGACCCTTTCAGAGGAAGTACACGAAATATCGAGGGAAGATACTCTTCAGTGGTGTATGGTAATGCATAAAATTGGAACAAACACCCCCACAAAACAAGAATGCATAACAATTTTTAAGGAACAACTCATCGAGTTGTATGGGGATATGATAAAAGATGCGATAAAAGTTCAGAACAAATTAATAGATAGCAATGAACATTTGTTAAAAAAATCAGAAGAAATGTGCAAAGAATTGCATATTAAAATGCTTTCTTATGCTTCTGAACAGTTGGGCTTGTTTGAAGACACGAAATGGCTACAAAGTAGGATTGATGAGTAAGTTTTTTTTCTTATTTAATTAGTAGTATTATTAATCAGCCTTTATTAGCTAGTTTAAGTTGATCGTTACAGCAAAATAAAATAAAATTACAAACTATAGTTGTTTAACCAAAGAGCTATGGACTTTTGGTCTTTCTGTCTACTTCCTAAAGTATCGGATTCTGTCTAGTTTAATTATATATTTTATATCAAAAAAAGTCTAATGTGCCATTAGTAACAATTTTATTATAAATAAAAATTTTTACAGATATGATGCTATATATACGTGATCAGTTTTTGCATAAAAATGAAGGGCATTCGTTAGATACTTTGGAAGTATTGAAATTGGAAAGGTTGTGAAGATCTTAAGAAAGCAAACATAGAAATTTGTATGTAAATTGCGTGATGAATTAGTTTCATTGTGGAATAAGTGCAATTTTACTGAAGCGCAGAGATCAAAATTTGAATACTTCGATAATGACCTATATACTGAAGATTTGTTAACAATACATGACATGGAAATTAACAAACTTAAGAAGTTTTATGAAACCAATTCGTAAGTAAACTTAAAATTAAGGAATGTGATGTTAATTATATCATTTTATATGTTTTATATAATTATTTTAAGTTCAAAATTTCTTTGTTAATATGTTTACTTAAAAAGAGCACAACTATGGAAGAAAATGCTTGATTTAGAGGAACGTGCTACTGCACCAGATCGCTTTAAGGACAGAACAGAACAGTGGTGGACAATTACTTCGTGAAGAAAAAGAACGTAACAAATTATCAAAGCACATACCTAAGATTGAGGCACAGGTTCTTCAGTTAGCAAATAACTTTGAGCTGCAAAATGGTAGAACATTTTTGTCATGTGGCGAAACTGTTCCTGAAATACTTGAGAAGTTTCACAAAGATTATGAAATGGTATGCACCAACATTATTGAATATATTTTTTATTGCTTTTAAAAAGAATTTTCAAACTTATTGTTTCCTATGAAAAAACCTGAAAATTAGTATGTGTAATAGTACAACAACCTAAAATTTTCATATATGTATAATTAATTTTTTTTTCAGAAAAAACAAGAAACTAAGTGCCAGAAAACAACAAAGAGATCTTACAACTCCAAGTAAGAGTGGTGTTTAGGAACGATGTCCAGCAGCCGGAAAAATCTGGCGACAATTTCTTCAGTTGGCAAGAGCCCTGCTCGAGCATCGATTCGAAACAATTTTAATACTCCAACTCTGTTGCCAACAAAACGAAAACTTGTACACCCTTCTTCTCAGGTAGTAAACGTACCAAAAATAATTCTTCAGTATATAGGTCATTATCAAAGTATTCAAATTCTGATCTCTGCGCTTCAGTAAAATTGCACTTATTCCACAATGAAACTAATTCATCACGCAATTTACATACAAATTTCTATGTTTGCTTTCTTAAGATCTTCACAACGTTTCCAATTTCAATACTTCCAAAGTATCTAACGAATACCCTTCATTTTTATGCAAAAACTCATCACGAATTTTTTCACGGAGGTCAGATTTCAAACTCTACTTGTTACGTTAATATGATTCATAATAAAATATGGATATGACTCGTAATATGATTCTACCCACTTCATATTATTTTGATACCACAAAAAGTGAATCATCTGGGGACACGAAAATCTTTATATGTAATTAAACTAGACAGAATCCGATACTTTAGACATAAGGATACAAGAAGTACACAGAAGGACCAAAAGTCTAATAGCTCTTTGGTTAAACAATTATAGTTTGTAATTTTATTTTATTTTGTTGTAAAGACATAAATTAACTAATAAAGAGTGATATTACTAAACGTGTATCTTCGATCGTTTTTTGTCACATGTTAAATTTCCTATACCAGTGGAATATTACTACTAATTAAATAAGAAAAATAAAACTTATGGTCGGATTCATGAGAGGTGGCGTATCAAGACCATTTGTATGCAACAATTTTCGACACTATGAGTTTCCTTCTCGCATTCGGTTCGCATGTTGATGAAAGAGATAAAAACTGAAACGTATGTCTGCTATGTAAATTATATGGAACAACAAAAACGTATGTCGTTATTAAATGCAAGATTGACATGTCACATGTCAACGGCATTGTGCTAACC
>JAFFZR010020238.1:0-12554 GCA_018397195.1 Lethrus apterus | reverse complement strand
ATGCGACTCGCAACTGTTTTTTTGAGTACGCCATTGTAATCAGTAGAAAAAACTACACATTTTTGATGTATTGACCAACACGGTAGCTTCTCTACTAACAAAGTTATCCCATGTGCGGTGACCTGTATTAATGTCGTCGTAGCTCTTTTGTTTTTCATTTCTGGGTTATAGTAGTATAAGAAGATTTTGTGCAAAATTTTATTTTCTACCGACTGCTACATAAATATACAGGGTGTTCCATTTAAAAAAATCTAATTATCTGAGTTGGCTCTGAAATGTGATGTACAATTGTTTTTTTGTGTGAAGCATTGTAATCAGCGGAAAAATCACTGTATCTTTGCTAATTTAACCGACTCTGTAGCTCCAAAAATAACGAAGATAGCAATAGTGCGCAGATAACTTTGAACAGCCTGTATACGGGAATTACTGCAAACTTTCTATAAACTTTATTAATTGCATTCTAAAGCTTTTGATAAAAGAGTTTTATTCTTATTCGAATACACTACGAACTTCTTATACAGACTTGGTCAGAATTTATACTATCTATTTAAAGTTTAACTCAATTTATTGTCGTTCCAGACTCGATCTTGTAATTACTTTAAAAGACTGAGAAAGACTAGTGAGTAAACTCTGTTAAGTTACTGTTGTCATTGGAACTTTGATTCAATAACGGAAAATTATCAAAACGTATTTATTACAGAGGTAATTAAATTTTTTTAATAGAAAATTGTTTTGTGATCAATTCAGTAAATTGAAAATATATTTAAAGAATTAAAAAAAAAAAAGCAATAGGAAATTTTTTAAACCTATTTGTTATATTTAAGTTATTTATGCGAAAAAATCTCCAGCGAAATACACTTCCGCTTCTCATTCACGAAGAAATTTGTTCACATTTTTTTTTTTCTTAATAATTTTATTTTATTCAAAAAGAATATGGTTTGTGTCATTTTGTCTTTTGCTCCCATGATTTCGTCGATTCTTGTAACATACTGTATTTTCATGTCATTTTGATCTAGTAATCCTTATTATAATTTTTATTTATTGCTTGATTTTTTGTTTTTGTAAAACCAAATTGACTAAATTCTGAAATTTTATTATTTTCTCATGTAATTTTAAATTGGTATTGATATTCTATAGTTTTTTTTTTTTTATCACACAAGGAAGCTCAGAATTTCTATTTGAATAAAAATGGAGGCACGGAATGAAAAGGTTACGTAGCCTTAGACGACTTAATCTTGAATTTAAATATTTTCAACACGTTTTTTTTTTTGTTGAAAATTCATCTAACAAGACTTAACGTTATCTTCTATTCTTATTAACTTGTGTTACTTATTGGTCATTTCCGCTCATTTCAAAGTATTTTATTAATTTTTAGCATTTTTGTGAAAGTATAGTAAGAACATAACAAGAAATGTAGATATTGCTACATTTGCTAAGCATTCTAAGAAAATTATCAAAATTTAAAAAGTCGGTGGCGTACCACATTTTTTCTTAGCAAAAGTTTGACTATGTACGCCACTGACACAAAACAAGTTTTAATTATAGCCAATTTATGCTCCCTAAGCAATTTTAAAATTTAATCAATTAAAAAAAAATTCAAACTCGAAAACGAATTCGTCTAAGCCGTATGACAACCAAAGAAAATTCTGCATTCTAAAAATTATAAAAAAGCTTACTGTAATTTTAGTACAAATTCGTGAACGTAAAAAAAAACGTAAATAATAATAAAATATTTTTATAAATTGTAATAAAAGTTATATGTGATTTCACAACTATATTTTTACTTGGAAGCGATAATCGGCACTTAACATTTGAATTCCGCTATAATTAATTAGAGAATTTACGTTTTCTGGGTACTACTTCGACGAGTAACTAAACGGTATTACGTACGTTACTATTTTATAAGGAAATGTAAACTTGGCTCGTAACTAAACGAGTTATTATTAAGACAAATGGAATAAAGTAGCGGTGACAACATGGTTTAACGAGCAACTGAAAAGTCAAAGAGAGAGAGTTAAATCCATAAAATGCATTTAAAGGTATGTACTGATATATAGTGTAATTCAATACTGAAATATTGTGCAGTTAGGTATTAGGATATAATTTTAATACCTAGACCACTGGTGGCGAACCTATGACCCGCGGGTCAGACACTGACCCAAGAAGGCTTTTTAAATGACCCACGCGTTGATTTTAATAAACTTATTTTTTATGTCATAAAAGAAGAACAGACAAACGAAAATATTAAAAAACGTAAACGAAAACCTTTTTAGAGGATTTTAAAAGAGAGATAAAAAAATGGTCAACTGTTAAGTTTTTCTGTTAACAAATTTTCAGTACAAATTATTGGGACCCTTTTTACCACCTGGGGGGGGGGGCGCTGACTTAGTGACCCACTGGCTAATATTAAAAAAATAATGAACAAAATTTGACCCACTTCTCAAAAAGGTTCGCCATCACTGACCTAGACCTTTCAAAAATAATTTGGATTTTGAAATGGATTTTGATAAAAATTTATGGTTTTACGATTTTATCTCATCAGCTTACTTTCCGTTCAGTAATTTGGTACACAAAGTACACAAAATTCGAAGTGTATAATCCGTGAAAAAATACAATACAAACTGCAAAAATATTTGTAAAACACATTTTTCGAAATGTTCCATATTTTTCAAACATGTACGTGGAATTAATAACGGCCATTTCTATATTACTTAAAAGTAGTATAATTTCCAAGTTATTTATTAATATACTATTTAAAAATCGAATAAAATATTGCGTTATAATACGATGCCACAACACATTCCAAGTCGCTTAAATTTTATTAAAAAATGTCGATCATTAAAATGCAATACGGAAAATCGCTTTCTGATGTGCGCGGGATGCATGCATCCGAATGGTCGTCCCCTAATGGCAGCGTCATATCTTCGTTCCAGATATCAATTCTCCCTTTTTGTCAGTGAAAGCACTTTCCCTTATTTTAAAAATAAAAAGCGTCGACAAAGACAGAAATAAAGAGCCAATCAGGCAAAATTGCATAATATAAATCCTTCCGCGTCATTAGTCTGCATTCCATCACGCTTTAGATTTTTATGCAAGATTCGCGATGCAAGAACAAAATTACAACTTTATTTATGGGAATTGCATTGTGGTACACGATGGTACCTAAAACATTAGTTTTGTTATTATTACACAGTTTTCGTAAATGTGTGGAAAACATGATATTCAAATTTATTGCTTAACACAAAAACAAAAATAATTATATTCTTTTATAACAACGTTGTACAAACACAGCGAAATTACATGAAAGACCAAATTATCGGTTTAGAACCCAATACACCTTTCGATATTATTGCGGATAGGGGGGGAAGGGGGCTGGATATTAACTCAAAGACAGGAACAGAAGATTCGACCCAAAGAATTGTAATTCTTGAGGAAGATAGTAGGAATTAAAAAAATAGATAAGATGAGATATTTCTACGAAATGTAGAAATAAGAGACAAGTTAAAGGTGGCGTCTACGAAAAAGATATAGAAAGCAAGAACAATAGGGAGGAACAGGAAACGAAGTCCAAGAAGAGTGTGGAATACCGAAGTAAAGAAGATACTAAAAGAAAGGGGTCAAGACTTGAACTCACCTAGAGCATTGGCAAGCAACAGAAGGGAATTGAAGAAATTTGTAACCTCGAGACGAACAAAGGTATATAGGATTATGATGATGATGATCTTTTATAACAATATAATGTAATAGGTGAAAAAATATTGTAAATAGTAAGCTCTGCGCGCTTCTAATGAAATTCTAAATGTTGTTTGTGAAAAGGCTTATGTCGCCGCATGGAAATTTATTTCAACTCTACATTTTATTGAATAATTAGTAGTTATCCACAAAGGTGTTTACCAATAATTTAGAATTTATTTGTTAAACAAAATATTTCTAACACGTTTCCAAGATTGATGTCGCTCCTAACAAAAATTAATTTTTGATTGAGCGAAGTTAATCATAAGTAACACGTATGATATAAATTGAACGCGCAGTGGATAAAAATAGAACGAGCTCGAGCAATAAATCACTATTAGAGTTTAAGAATAGAAAATATTAGAATTTAATAATAGGAAGTAATCAATCATATTTAGTCGGTCGCTTTAAAAACGTAGTTAAGTTAAAATTGAAAATGCGAAAATGATCTACCAAATTGCCGCATTTTTCATCTAGAATTTTCAAATGAATATTTCTTGAATATTTCTTAACTGAACAATTAAAAAAAGCGTCTTCATCGCTTATTCGTTGTGAGGCGCTTACGTCGAAAATAAGGAATTCTAAATTAAAATTGTCTGCATTTTATCAATGAGCATTACTCAACGCAAGTTGGCAGTAAATTGATACGCAACGGAGATCTGAATAAGATCATATTACAAATGCAATAGCCATGAATAAACATAAAATTTATCATGTGGAAGTGTTAAAGTGAAACAGAAAGAGCCACTGAACTGAATGCGCATCGCTAAAAGAGCGTTCATTTATAAATGGCATTCTCTGTCCGTTATCTATTTATCAAGATGATTCGATGGACTCAATGTGAATTATAACGACTTATGTACGTTAAGTTTTTTACAAATTCAAATAATAAATATCAAAAATTATATTATTTGTTATAATTGACTGTTGCGTAGAAATTGCGTAGATATTCTTGAGATTTTGTGCTACTTTTATGATGCCAACTCAAATGAAAATCATCGTACTCAACAAGTCCATTTCAATTTTGCTGGGTTGAGCTTTCTTATAGCCCAAGCAAACCATTAATAAAGCTTCGCCTATATAATATCAATTTTTTTTCTTTTTTTTTTGGGTTGTTAGGCGAGGTGTGGAAATTAAAATTATTTTTGCCTTAAAATTAAAAGGCAGTTTCATTTGCCTAATTTTTATTTAAATTCTCCTTGATGTTATGTTAAACGTTTCGCCAAAATATTTTTGCATCTTCAATAAACATTTTGTTGTTTTAATTTAATGCGGCCATGGCTACGACGCGACGCATTAACACGCCGCATTAACATGGCCGCATTAACACCCATACGCATCTAATTTTAAAACATAACAAAATGTTTACTGAAGATGCCAAAATATTTTGACGAAACGTTTAACATTAAGGAGAATTTAAACAAAACTTAGGCAGACGAAACTGCTTTTAATTTTAATTTCCACACCTCCCCTAACAACCCAAAAAGAAAAAAGAAAACCAACTTTGCCGGCGAAAACATAGAAAACACCATAATTATAATATCAATGCGTCTATTTAGTGTGTAGGAAGATTTATGGTAAAGAAAGATGTAGATTCCAAAATTATTTTCGGACATTCCATTCTTCAAATTGGAATAACTTTCTACTGTTAAGAAACTCGAAAGACCAATCTCGCCGTTCGGGATATCAAATTAAAGATAATCGAATCACCAATAAATGTTACTAATATTGTTTTTCAGTCGCTTCAGTAGTTTCAGTGCTATGGGTCATCATATGACAAAAAAAAATATGAAATTATTAGACATAATTTTGGCTCCTGCTTTTTCTTCTGCTTATTTTGAAATCCGTTTCTCATATGAGGCACCAGATATAATCTCCCATCATTCCCTGATCTCAAAATCCTTGGTAGCGCCGCTCGCCATGCTCGTCAATAACGTCACCGAGATTCTCCGGGAAAAAAATAATTATATTCATTATTTTTTTTTTTTTTTAATTTTTCCAACAGGCGTAAATATGTCTCTGAAGATTCATTTTCTGCATTCTCACCCGAGAATCTTTGTGACGTTAGCGACGAGCATGATGAGAGATTCCACCAAGAAATGACCACTGAGCGGCGCTACCAGGGATTTTGGGATGAGCGAATGACAGGAGATTATATCTGGTTCCTCATAAGAGAAACTGATTCCAAAATATACAAAGGACAATACTGAAAGAGTACAATAAAAATAAACGTAATTATACGCTATAAATAAGGAAAAAATACAAATGCAAAAATAAAGAAAAAATTGTGTTTTGGTGCTTTCACATATAATTCATCATAACATCGGAATTTCTACATAGATTTTCATACTAAATACCTTTTTCTCTTCCTAAAATTGCAAATTCTACGTAAAAAACAAGAAACTGGTTATATTTCCACGATTATACTTTTTCTCGGCGAGATTGAATTATCGATTTTGATTTCGGCCAAAAAAAAATTTTGTCACATGATGGCCCATTGCACTGGAACTACTGAAGCGACTGAAAAACAATATTACATTTATTGGTGATTCGATTATCTTTAATTTGATGTGCCGAACGGCGAGATTGGACGTTCCTAACTCGAGATATGCTTCAAATAGTCAAACTACCTCCGAAAAAGACCAAGAAAAAGTTAAAAAATTCATATCTCGAAAACGTATCCATACAAAAGAAAATTAATGCAATTTTCGAGTTTGCCGGGCCAGAGTACACAAGAAAAATATAGTGGCACCTAATGCACAGAATTTTTTTTTAAATTTGTGTGTTTTCTGTGTTAAAAGATCAATAAATTGGTTGATATCTATTGCTAACGCTATGGCATCCAAAACAAAACTTTACCCTTCGTATCAAAAGCTCTCATTTTATTACAAAAACTCGAGTCGAAAAAGCAACACAAAATCAAGTCAAAAGTTGCTATGAGGAAGTTTTCACAGAATTTATAAATAATTATAAATAAAGAAGTTACGGTCAAAAAACTAAAATCTTTTTTTTTAATTTTTTTCAAATATTTAAATATCTAAGTACCAGATACCAGATAAGTAGAATTTCAGTGTTAACCCACTGGTGATCTGGTGAAGAGCATGTCTTCAAAGGTGATACCTTAGCTAGAGACACTAATTTAACACTGTTTCCTTCTTAGGTTTTCTACTGAGGATGGCAACTTAGTTGCCGAAATATGTATTTAGAATTTTTCTAAATTTTATTGTGGTAAGGAAATTTTTGTTTTAATCTAGAATTTCTTGACGAATTTTTAATGAGCAATAAATTACGCAACTTTGTCGCAATTTAACCGACTTTTTATCTCTTAAGCTAAGCGAGATACCAATGGTTAGCAAGTGACATGAGACAGCCTGTATACATATAATTATTAAATCTAAACGTAGTTATTTGGCCTACAGTATTATTTTTATATAACGAAATAAACTTACCGGTGGCACAATACCCAACGACATTTGGCTATCATTCTTGTTTTCACTAGCGGTTAGAGGTCGCGGTTTTGTGTCCAAGGCCATTACAATCAATCACCTGCAAACAAATGTTATTAATAACACAATAGAACTCTTTAGTATAATAAAATATAAGCAGAATATATGTTAGGTTTTGTATAGTATAAAAATGTTACGAAATTTATATAATGTTGGAATTCCTTTTTCTGTTTTCACTTTAGATATGTATAGTACATTGCCTAATAGTGAAATTGTGTAAATTGTCAGATCAAAAATTCATCCTCAGTAAGGACAAATTCATGTTGATTAGTTCTCATCGGTTAATTTTACACATAAACTCAAATAATCACCACCAAAGGTTTCAGAGTGATTAAAACATTCATCATAACAAATCTAGAATTCATCGTAACAAATCTAGATATGATGTAAAAAACAAATAATGAATTCATTGCTTCAACTTTGATTTGATAATCCAAATGTTTGACTTTCAGTCCATAAAACGTAAACATAACATAAACATAAGTATTAAAACAACGCCATTCCCTTCGTTTATTTCGGGTAAACTGTGGGTCCAATTTTGACAATGAAAATATTACAGGAACATTTCAAAAAAAAAATTACATCTGTTACGAAAAGTTCCCGATACTTTTAAACTGCAATCGAAGATATAATTACATTTAATTCATCGAAATCAAGCACGTCCATTAGACTTTGAATAACTTGAAAGCCCACGTTCTTTCAAATTATGCACGCAAATCATTCCTACACGTGTTACCTTAAAGAGAACACCACATGCGATACTGTTGATTTATAATTAAGATTCAATATTAATTACAGTTTATATTGCGATTTACAGTATTCATTCGGGAAAACGCCAGCAGAGTGTTTATTTTTAGAACGAGAAAATGCGTGTTTCGTTCGTATAAAAATAAATTTGTAACGACGTCGATAAAAATAATTAAAATATAGTTCAACTAATGGTGAAATTGTGAACTACTTGTATGCAATGGAGCCCATTTTCGTCCACCTAAAGTAAACCGTTCTTAGATTTTTCAAAAGTCGTTTAAACACCGTAATATTGAAAAATATGATCGTTGATAAATTATAAAAAAGTTCTTTTCAACACTTCTAATAAGGATATGAATCTATTAGGACGTATAAAGAAAAATTGTTTTTTCAGTTTCTCCGTTTTCGTTCAGTTCTACGCCCAGGTCTTTTTAATTCTTTCTTTTGTTCCTCAATTACTATGTCATGCTTTTTTCTTCGAGGCTCATTATTATCGTCTTACTTTTACCTACTCACAGTTTATTGTCATATTCAACTTCTTCAATCTCTATGATATCCTATCATATTGCTGTTGTGCCGTTTTTCCCAATATCACTATGTTGTCTGCAAATCTCCGCCTCCTGTATTTTTCTTCTGTCGACGTCCACCGTGCTGTTTTCTTTATCCCTTTGTTTCTTCTTTTTGTTGTAACACAATATGCTTTTGCTATTTCTAATTGCCTTTAATCTAGGATGACCAGATTTCTAATCCATTAATGCTGTACATCAGTGTTCCGCTGAGCCTGAATAGGAGTTCAGCGACAATTTGGAAAGGTTTTAATCACTGCAACACATTTAAAGATCTTCTACTTAAAATAAGCTAAGTGTTCCGTTAAAATTTCCGTGTTTGAGAAGTGTTCCATTGCAGAAAAAGTTTGGGATACCTACTGTACATACACTAAAAGAGTACAAGTCGAGCCAAAAAAAGCTCTCTTTGACTACATTATTTTCAATCCGTCAACCATTAATGCTGTACACACAAAAAAACTCTCTTTGACATTATTTAATATCTCCGTGAGCCAAAAAAGGTCTCTTTGCCATATTTACCCCCCTTACAATTACAATGTGGGTTGGGCTCACTCTCTCAATTTAAATTGAAAAGGCGTTTAGGTGTACATTCATGCTGAATGCTGGACGTTTTGCTATACATTCATACTTAATGCTGGACTTTGCTGTACATTCGTTAATGCTGTACAGCTTTCTATAATTCTGGACAATACAGCGCAATCCTGTACATACCCTACTTTAATCTGCTGCGCTTTTCCTCTACTGTAATATCTCGTTCTCCCTCTTTTGTTTTTCTCTCTAAACATTTCTCTTACTTTTCTTCTACCTATAGTATTTTTAGTGTTTCAGTTCTTATCTTCATTTTTATGTCTGCTCTTCATCTTTGTTCTTTTATTGTCGATTCCACATTAATATTATTAGGTAATGATCGTCGCCTATTCTGCCTGGTCTTATATCTTTCACCAAGAAATAATATACAGGCTGTTCAAAGTTATCTGCGCACTATTGCTATCTTCGTTATTTTTGGAGCTACAGAGTCGGTTAAATTAGCAAAGATACAGTGATTTTTCCGCTGATTACTATGCTTCACACAAAAAAACAATTGCGCATTACATTTCAGAGCCAACTCAGATAATTAGATTTTTTAAAATGGAACACCTGTATATTTATGTAGCAGTCGGTAGAACAATTTTGCACAAAATCTTCTTATACTACTATAGTGCGCAGATAACTTTGAACACGCTGTATAGTAGATTTTGCTATGCATTGCTTTAAATTTTTTCCATTTAATTTTTTTGGTTTTTCGCCACGATTTCTAAATACTGTACTATATGTTCTTTATTTATGACTCTTCCTTTTAAGACTCCCATTAAAATGACTTTGCTTGCTTTGCATATTTTTTTCTTTACTGCGTCTTTATAAAAGCATACACATATTTCTTTGTATTATGGTAAGTTGGTGGTAAGTTGATACTTTTTCTTTAAACACAACATAATTTCTCCGTCATTTTTAAAAATAAGAATCGGATAAGTGGTAAGGTTTATGGCGATAATAATTGAAAGTGGTGGACATTAAATGCGATAAGAAAAGGAAAACATGTATGAATACGTGGAATTAAATTTTAGAGAAAAAAATACTGAAAAGGTTTTAATATAACGTAATAGAAAATACAATGATATGCAAGTCATTGCAGATTACCAATGATATTTCGGTGTAATACGAAAGCAAATCCTAATGGATGGTTCCCCAAGTATTTGTGTTAATAATAATAATAGTAACAAAAATAATAATGATTAGAGAAGAAATAATTTTAAGAACGTGGAAAATTAAATAAATGAGAAGAAGGAATTTATTGAAGTTTATTAAATGAATAGCGAAAAAAAAATATTTTTAATATAATTTTAAAGAAAAAGAAACAAAATTCTCAATAACATAAGTTTATGAATTATTTAGTGTAAAATATTATAACGACAAATAAATAATTCACATAAAATATTTAATTCGGTTCAAAAATATTTGCTTTAGTCATACCACCGAAAAGTTTACTCGCTTTTAAAACTTGTTTCATAAAAATTGCAATCAAATCGTATTTTCAGAAATAAGTTGATGTAGTCGTAAAGATTTGTTGCTACCCGCAAAGTTTACGATTTGGCAATTAAAAAATAATTTAATAAGTGCGTATTGCTACGTTTGCTTTCGGGGAGTTGTTATTTTTATTAGATACGTGTTAAAGCTCAATTCTGCAATTTAAGCCCGTATTCACCAAGGCTAGTTAAATCTTTAGTTTACTAACTACCGATTAAATAAAATCTGTAGATTAAAATTAACCGACGTTTCACCAAACAAGTGTGATTTAACTACAGTTAAATCTTAACCCTGTTTGGTGAATTGAATTTTTAATCTAACTATATATTTAGTAGCAAGTTTAATAAAATCTACAGATTATAATAAAAACTGACGTTGGTGAATACAAGCCTTACTGCTTACTGAATTTCATGTTTTGTCGGGACGTAACCAACTCGTATCTAACAGAACTGACAATGAAAGGGTGGCGTATGAAACTGAATACTCTATTCACAGTGTGACTAAGGAAAAGTCGAATTGCTTTAAATATTAAGTTTCATTTAAAAGTGTGTTACGTTGAAAACTAAGAAGCATAAATACGATATCCACATTTGCAATGGTTTTGGTTACTTTTACGTCGGTTTCAGTGATTGCTTCCGTGAACTAGTTGCAAGGATTCGTACACAATTTCAACCTTTTAGAAAATTCGATACGTTTTACAATAATCCCGTGCATTATTATAGAATTTTCGTTATATGCACACTTCGTAATAAAATGACATGTACACTGTCACTTTGACATATATTTTCCCAATTTATTTCTCATTGATTTTATTTAGAATACACAACCACCGTCTAAATTAAAATATGGATTGCGTCATAACATTTTTCCGGTGACACATTGGTTTTAATTGTTTTTAATACCATACTACATAATGCATATATTTTTAACCCATTACCGGCCATTGTCCCTTTTATGGGACGCAACTTTTATTGCACATAAATATTATTTAAATGCAGAAAATTGTATCAGATGCAGCACTGTAGTTTAATACTCACATATATTTACAATATTTATTGTCAGATGGCGTTAACTTGGAAATATTGAAGTTATATAGCATCTCAAAGTTGACGTTTTTTAAGCACTTGTGCATCATATAGTTGAAACGTGTATAAAAAATTTTCTGTTTTTTCAAATATTGTACTGACTCTGAAAATATATTTTAGAATAGAATAGAAATTTTGTGATTCAACTAAAAAGGTAAGCCATCAACTCTTTTATTTATTGAAAATTTGCTATTTATGTTCGTGTCCCATTATCAGTAAGAACGTGGGTGTTTTTCGAAGCCTAAAAACTTTTATTGCTTTACCTTTGTAAAAATACTATATAACAAAGTCATGAGCTCTAGAAAGTATCTAACAACAAAGCAGTTAACGGAAACTTTAGAAGATCCAGAATTTTGGGAAGACATTGTGGATGTTGACGATATTGACATTGCAATAATTCCTCCAGAACCTGATGAGCTAACTGACACAGAAAATTTTGAAGAAAATAATCTAGAAGAAGAAGAAGAAGTGGAAGATGTTGCAGGTACCCTAGAGTTATTTGTGCCTATACTCGTACATGACGAAACTGAACTGAGTAGCGATGACGAACCACTGGCTATAAAAAAACGTAAATTTTGTAAAGTCACGAACCATCTTCCGCGAAGTGACGATACATCAGTAAGCTGTTCCAGTCTGCCAGAATTGAACAATAAATTTGAAAGATCAATTATTGAAACAGTTCCAAGAACACCGGTGTGGACACAGAATCAAATACAATATAGTGAGATGAACAGTTTATCCGAAGATAACTTTGAAAATGTTACTTGTCTGTTATACGGTAAAACAGCGGTTGAAATATTTGAAGAGTTTTTCTCTCAAGATATTGTTGATCATACAGTGCAGCAAAGCATACT
>JAFFZR010020237.1:0-12678 GCA_018397195.1 Lethrus apterus | reverse complement strand
TCTGGAACCGGATAGTGGATCCGGATCCGGATCCGGATCCGGATCCGGATCCGGATCCGGATCTGGAACCGGATAGCGGATCCGGATCCGGATCCGGATATTGAAAATATGAGGTATCCGGATATCCGGATAGTTTTGGATCCGGATCCGAAATATCCGGATCCGGATCCCAGCCCTAGTGTATACATATATTACAATAACAAAAGTCATTTAAAATAGTAATATGGACATAACTGACGATAATTCAATTATTAATATCGAGAATAGAATAATAACGGTATTAGTTTAATTCCGTATAAAGCTGCATTTCTTCGGGCATTAAAGATGAAACCCGACTACCGTAGACGAGAGATACTTTATTAACTAATGGGCGTTACGTTGTAAAACTGAAACTAGTTCGTAACGGATCTTGTTTTGTTACACAACGTAATTCGATAATATTGTTCCGTATATCTTTTGGCTTACATTCTGCCGTAACTGTACATATATTTAATTTCATAAATTATTAACACTGGATAAGCATTAGTTCGACGCGGAATCGGCATATATGTATACTTGGTATAGTGTTTCCGTTGTGGTTTATTATCTTTACGTAATAATTTCTCACGGTTTACATTTAAGAAAAATCTAATAACTAAAATTTCCTGACGTGTTATTTATAGTAGTTTTTATATACATTATATACAACTAATTACTAATGTTATTATTTTGTACATAATTATGCATACAATTTAAATTTCGAGCTAAGCACATTTTGTTTTTGATCACAATAAACAACATTTACGTATAATTTAATTTCGCCGGAAAGGATAATTACAAAATAATATAAATTAATAATATAATTTTTTGTGTGTCAAAACATTTTAAAGCTTGTTAAAAACTATTCTTTAAAATTTTGTGAAGTAATCTCATTTCTAGTAAGTAACGTTATTTTCGCCAAGTCTCTTGCCTTCATTAATCTCCTATTTTCGCTTTCATGTCCTCACCTGCTTAAATTACTGTAATTCCGTACTTTAATTGACTTAATTTCTCCAATTCCTTTTCTAATTTTATTTCCCGTTTATTGCTTCCAATCATTATTTTCTTCACAAAGTTCTCTAAATCTAATTCATTTCGCTTCATATTCTTCAATACGTCTTTTTCAGCAGATTACTTCTAGTTTGTCACTATTCGTCGAAATATCATTTTCCAATTTTTCCCTGTAAGTACGGTAAGTCCTCAAAAGTTTGAATATAGAAAGAGTGTCTCTGCACTGTCTTCGGGACAATCTACATAAACTACATACTTACCTTCGCATAGGGCTAAAAAGCACCAAATGTTATAGATTTGTATCATAAAGACTTGCGTGCTATGCAAGTACCTGACTATAAAATCGTGTTTTGATCTTTCGTCAGCCTACTCGCCACTTCTTGTTAGGGTGAATTCATTCAATTCATAAGCCATTGCCAATATCAAAAACGTTATCCTGTCCGGAAAGATATTGTAGATAATTTCAATAAAACTATTTGCATACCTCATAAATACGTTGGCCCCACGACAATGAGAGTACAATTAGAACTTAATTTTCAAATAAATTTATCTCCGATATAAATTTAGAAAGTCCCACTAGAATAATAGAACAATTTGTGTATGGGTCCGAAAATTGATCCTATATAAACATTTTCAATTGCTGCAAAATCATGGGCTTGACTTATCAAGTGAAGGTGAAGTTATTTTTTTAGGTAATTCTTTTTTTTAAGCTACGCCTAGGTACGCCTTCCCAGAAGAAGATAAGTACATACAACACCGGTGAGTAGTTCTTAAATTTATTTTTTAAAAATATCTTTCCAATGAGTCTAATTCAGCTCCTCCATTATATCCTACTAGAATGATGACAGCGTTATAGAAACTCTGTTACTTATAATTTATATTGTGACAAAAACAATTGGAAGACGTTTTTATTTAAAACATTTATTTTTTTTTTACTACATTACATGAAAAATAATGAAAAACAAGACTTTGTTTTGAAAGTCAAATATTCTTAAAAAATATTTATTAATTAAATTAAACACAGACCGGCTAACAAAAAAAAGGTCACAACTGTCACAAAGATGGTACAGTATAATTAACTTCGTTTGTGGTCAGTTAAGGTAAAGTCCAGAGTAAATCTGGCCGCATTAATAATAGTTTGGACGTGGCGCGCTTTTTTAAACTTATTCGTCGCCATTTCGACAAATGTATGTATGGTATTATAATAGAAGCATTGCCAAGGTTCAGACGAGCCTTTGTTTAAAATGCCGACGTGAAATACAATCGAGCAACTCAGTAATAGCCATTTTTGTTAACTATTTTTAATGCACAATTATTTACCAATGTTGAAGAATTTGCCAGGAAAATGGTTTTGTGTTAAATATGAAAATAACGCAGAATTGATGGTGGTTTTTCAACGTTTATTTCGGCCAGGCACTTTACAACGCGAATTTTCCTACCATCACCAATCCCAAAATACGTTCATTAATTGCAGAATGTGTTGCTCGTTGATTCATATTATTGATTCAAGTTTGTACAATCTGATTTATTGTGTATTTTTGATCGATAAAAGACTTCATGTCTAAACTAACAATAAAGAGGCATATTATGATAATAATAAGCTACATAAATTCTTGAAATAATAAACGAATGTGCTTAAAATTTATACTGGTATTTATTTGTGGAAAACATCCGAACATCTGCCAGAGGTAAACATTTAAACAACAAGCTTCATTATCCAAACTCAAACATTTACTAGCAAATTGTCAAGTTATGTAATTTTATCACGAGCTGTCCCTACGCGTATGGCCCAATAAATATGCAGTGAAGTCAGGTAGGTAGGTTGAGGTTAGTTCGCCTTCGGGCGGGGCCGTCTTCCTAAAGCTCGAATAATGAGCACGGAATTCAAGTTCTCATTAAAAACGGATTTCGTAGGTGGGCACACAATAAAATCTCTCGATGTTCCTTGGAGGCACATAACTAATTTAAGTGCGACTTTAAAGTAAAATTAAACTTTGTCGGAGATATTCATTCTTTCGAGGTTTTATTTCTTTCGGGCACAGGGTGAATTAAATTTAAGACTATTTTGCAATTAATTCATAAACTTTCATTTTGCTTTATTACATCCTTGGCACTAGAATAAAATTAATAATAAAATGTCCTTATTACCAAGAAAAGGATTTAAGTTATGTACAGAGTGAAAACTGTAAGAAATTAATGATAATTGCAAACAGTTGTAAAGAATGTTTAAGATTGGTCGAAATGAAATTGACAAAAGATTTTTTTGAATTTACTGAAAAGATGAGATAAATCTGTTTTACATAAAGAATTTTCTTAGACCTTAAGATTAAGTTAAGATTTTGTTGAGGTAACGTCATAAATAACATCTAAATTTAAAAGCAAAATTCCACTTCAAATCGATATGCCTGACACATACATTCCTTAATTTTTCAATCATATTATATTTGATCTCCAACCTAACCGAACGAATTTTATACATTTTTCTAAATAAATAAAAAAGGCTGAAAACTTCCAGTGTTAAATAAAAATAATTCCACAAAAACTACTGCACGATAATGATGTTAAATATTTTTAATTTGTTTCAAAAAATCTTCGTCTGGCATTTAACGTCGGAATTTGTACAAATTCAACATGAAAAAGTAAGAAAAAACACTGTGGTAGGATGGCAGTGTCGGACGCAAAGTAGATGCGACGAGATTTCGATCTAAATGCTTCATATTAGCATACGGCAGCTATAAAGTACTGGCCGCTGCCGCAATAAAGATCTGACTGTGCTATTACAAACGCATTTGAGATGGGGGTCCTGCGATCCGAAATGTCAGCCGCGACCAGTGCAACCCTTCGGCGCTGAGCCTTATTAGAATATTACATCGTCTGATATACCAGTACGATTACTTCTTTAATATTTAATAAACCGAGACGAGAATAATAATTTATCTGTTTACTATAACATAAGTTCCGATGAACAATAAAACAAAAGAAGCTGTTAATAAAATAGGCCAAGGCAAAATACATTTTTGTAGAATTCCAAACAAGTAATTTAATATTATAAATTTGCATTAATGTTTCATGCATACATATTTTTAAACAGCCGCCATGCGACCAAGATATAATTACGTAGCCTAATAATAATTTACAAGTTTTTAAATTTTAAATTCACTTCTCAGCTAGTTTACCTGTTAAATATTCGTCGTTAATTGTGACTATTTATCACATTTCATATAATAAAATGTTTACTAAGATACTTTGAATACTGCAAAATTTAATGTAAAAAATATTGTTTCCTTTATATCTAAACTTCAGAGCTTAAGTATAAAATAAATCCAATTAAGGCATGTCTATAACAGGTTGTAGTAAATTAAATTATTTACCGATATTTTATAATTAACACAACTTGCAGCAAGTAAACTATCTTTCAATAAAAAAACTTTGCACTTTTAAAATAAAAGTTTCTGCACATCATATTACTGCAAATTGTATTCGTTAAAATGAAAACAAATAAACAGAACTGCCCGCTGGCCGATAAGAACAAATCGCATGTTTGAAATAAATTTGAGGATGGGAACTGGTTGACACGAACTGGAACGTAATTTGAAAGTAATTTCGATGAATTGCAATTACGTTCAGTCGCCGCTCCGCCAGGTACCACATTCCAGAATCGCATCTTCGTCAAAGAGGGAAAATTCTATCCGTTCGACTGGATTACGCGACATTACGTCGTTAAAGTAACGTCGTTTATTGTTGTTACAAACACTAAAGCCGGCCAGACCCGACTCCCAACCGAGACTGACCGAGCGAGTGAATGGCCATCCATTATCGGATCGGTCCGACGGATTGGTCCGTCCGCCGACCGATCCGCTAATGAATGGTAAAGACTGACAAGACCCACCTCGTTTGGTGTATGGAATCGTGTGTCGGGTCTCGGTTGGGAGTCGGGTCTGGGTTCGTATAGTGAATGGCCGGCTTTAGAGTAGCGGTCCGTCGTTTCACAATGACACGCCGAGGCATACATTTTAAACAAAGGTGCATTTGCAATGAAATTAAATTATTAGCATACAGTTTTAGATGACATTAAGATGAAATACTATTATGGAACTCGTTATGTTAATGCCGGTCCGCAGTTATGAGAGCAGACCGGTCTCTAGAGGCAGTGTTTATAGTTATTTATGTGATATTCTCTGAGATAATCTCGTCAACAGGCCGGGTTCTTTTCTTTCGTTTCCTTGCATTCCGCACTCGTTGGTAGCATCAACGTAGGAAAACATCAACGAAAGCCATGAACACCGCAAAACTTTCAACTTTTAGTACCTACCGACTTTCATTTGTGGAAATTTTATTCCGAAGCTACGAAAATGCCTCAAAAATAATTCATTGTTAATTACTTTTGAGAAGGCAATTTAATTATTTTATGCAAGCTTTTTATTATACGCATGTTCTTTGAATTGAACAACCCCATGCCATTATTCCATACCACCATACCAAGATTATTCTATGCTTTGAAAGAAACGACTATATATTTTTTAAGACAGCTCGGTGGTCTAGTGGTAAAAAGGCCGGACTCTCAGTGTGAGAGTCGAGGGTTCGAGTCCCGCCTAGGTAGGAATTTTTCTCCTGGCGTGTCCGGTATCCTCCCGAGTCAGCTTTCGCTGTTGGCATAATTAAAAGTGCTACATTTCTTACGGCGAGGAGATGATAGTAACAAAGCCATGGAATACTTTACACACAAAAATTCACATAATAATGGTGCTCCTGCAATTCTAGATAAGCGAGAGCTTGAGAAGCGTTCGGGGTAGCACCGCACACTCACAAAAACAAAAAAAATTCTTTCATGCTTTTTCAATAATATATATTTATTTATAATTTGTTTCATAAACTTTCAAGAATAGATAAACCGTAAGTCGAATAAAAACAGTTCACGTTTTAACATGTTTTACATTAACTCTAATTTAACACATTTGACAATTTTTAACTACCTATTATTGAATGGCTGTTATAACATTACTGTGTCATGAATTGTTAAATTATTATTAAAACTTAGATGCAGATCATTTGTAAAAATTAATAAGAGCAACGATTCTGAAACCAAGCAGGGTTTGACGGCGCTTCTTCTAATCAATCCATTCAAACAAAGTTCCTATATACAGCTAAAAATTTAAGTTAAGCATATGATAGAGATTAAGAATCTCTCATAGACATCTTAAATAAAAAATAGTGAAAGTAGCCAATCTATACGTAACTGATATTATTTAGGAATCATATTATTAACTTACATTAAAAATACACCATATACTTTTAAAAGTAATTTAATTGCCAATTTTTGGGAAACATTTGCTTGTTACCGAAATGTAATTTCATTAACTTTTTCGAAAATTAATAAAATTACAAAACTAATTACACTGTAATTCGGTTATTGTTTAATTCGAAATACACACATCAAAATGGTCTAGGGGACAGTAGAATAACAGTAGAATATGAATGAAAAAATGAAAGATTTGCACATTTAATACAGTATATGGCCACCTCGACTGTTAATCACAGCTCGGCACCTAATGGGTAAACTTCTAATCAAATTGTCTATTTCATTTTGATCAATTTGTTGCCACTGATCTTGTAAACAATTTGAGAGATCTTCCCTTGTTTGAAACACCATGCCTTGATTCAGGACACGTTTTCCCAGCATATCTCACATGTTCTATAGGATTCAAGTCGGGGGATTGCGCCGGCCACGGCAATACTGCGATATTGTGCTCATTTAAAAATTTCTAACTGTTCTCGCAACATGTGGTCGAGCTTTGTCCTGCATCAGTAAAAATTGTCCCCCGATTTGTTCCGCCTGTGGTAAGATAACAGGTTGTAGAATTGTGTCCCGATATGTGTTTGCCGTTAAAAAGCCTTCAACAAAAACGAGCTCAGTTCTACGGTCAATTCCAATTCCAGCCCAAACCATAACTGTTCCACCTTGGCACCGATCAACTTCCTGAACAGTTGCCAAACGATTTTCATTTCCAGGTCTCCTCCACATCCTTAGTCTTCTAGAATCTGGCCTCAAACCGAATCTGGATTCATCTGTGAAGAGCACGTAAGTACAGTCTTCTTCTTGCCAGTTGATGTGTTCCTCGGCTCATTCTAATCTCCCGTGCGCGATTGTCACGTGAAAGCACGGGAACTTTAACAGGACGTCGAGCGTGGAGATCAACATCATGAAACCTATTTCTTACAGTTTGACCACTGACTGGCACTTGATGGACATTTTGGAGCTCAGTTTTTAGCTGGTTGGACATAAGATTTCGGTTATTAAGACATTGGATTCGAAGAAATCTATCCTGTAGAGCATTCGTTTTCCTGATAAGGCCAGGATGCCTTTCTTTTACATCACCAGTTTCTTGATAACGTTACCACAACCGCTCAATGGTACTTTTACAAGAATTTACAGCAGTCGCTACATTTCGAATAGTCATACCTGCCCGTATCATACCCACAGCTCTTAACTGATATCACGACTAAGATGCACTCTTTCCATCTTTATTGACTCTAAGACACTATAAAACCCAACTTGTTTCTTAATTCAATACACATAAACTGAGTAATCTAAAGAGCAAAAACACCGTTTCGGTAAAAATGTCATCAACTGAACACAACTGTTTTACAAAAACAAAAAGAAACATCGCCAACTGGATCTAGAAATTGTCAATATAAAGCTCTGTATGCTATAATCACAAAACATTTTGATTACCGTTTGCAAACATACTTTTTACGTTTGTCCCTTAGACCATTTTGATGTGTGTAGATCCACATGACCTCGGCACAAAATTCCGTTATTGATTTTTAATTAAATTAAAAGTGTAACAACATAAAATTTATTAAATAACGCTATTACGAAGTTCACATCATAGGATGTGATAATTAGTAAAACGCAATTTAAAATTTCAAACTCCCCTCGTAAAGAAATCTCAACTGTTATCCAACTTTAACTCACGTAGTCGCATGCACAAAAGATAATTTATTTCCGTGTATGGCCCCAATTCTTTTCATTCAAACAACGTGACAGATCTTTTCAGTCTGAAATTGTGAAACACATCAAGTATAGTAATGTTTGTTTCAAGATGAAAGTTTTTTCAGCCGATTTCGATAAATAATTACTTTTCCATTTCGAGACGCATTCCATAAATTACAACTTTGTTCCTTCCCAGTGAAACAATAATTAAAACCGTTAAACTGCGTTGCTGGTCTAATTGTAAACAATTGTTATTTTAGTAATGTAAAAGTTACTGTTCTACTTTCGGTTAATACGGTTGTGTTTTATGCGCTCGTGAATCGAGAATTAAAAGGGTATTGCGATAACAGAACGCCAAGACCGCAAGGTCGTTGAGATAAAAACAAACATAAATAAAATATTTAATATGTGAATATTTAGAGTTTAGATATTTACAATAAACGCATATGGATACACCCCATCCAATCCGGCGTCCCACAAGGCAGTGTATTGGGACCTACCTTGTACCTCCTATACACATCAGACCTACCAACGACGAGACTTACAATGGTAGCCACGTCTGCTGATAGTACAGCAATCCTCGCATCGCACATCGACCCCAACATCGGCATCAAGGAACTTAGAATACAACCTTAACAAGATCCAAAATGGCGCATCAAAGCCAAGTCCACCCACAGTGAGTCAAGTGATTTACAAGTATAGTGTGAACTACAGTGAAAGACTTACACGTCACCCAAATATACTGGCCAAATAATTAAATGTGCAAGACGGAATGGAACTACGCCGATTGAAACGTTATTAGCCTGCTGGCGTAACGAGAGAACTCAGAGAAGTGTATTACCCATACAAGACTATCATACAAACATTTAGTTAAATAACTAAGGGGATCACCCACTGGGGTGTTTCTCTACATATCTAATTATCATATCATAGACTTATTGTTTTAGGGCAGATTGCTGTTCTCATTGGAAGTTAAAAAAATGTAATGAAAACTCACCTGGAAATAAACTTGTCCCTTATCGACCCAGCCGACTACAACGTCGGCACCGGCCATTCTGCCATCTTTAGAAAAGCCGAATCCCACGTAGCCAAGGGTTCGTACTTGTAATTCAAAAGTAATGTCTTGTGGACCGGGCCCTAAAGACCAAAGCAATCTATAGTCTGGACTTAACGTGGCATAATGCGCCCATCGAGCAGCACTGGTAATTTCCAAAAAACACAACACGCACAACACAACATTACGCCACATTTCCATTGTTTCTCAAATGATTTTTCTCTGCATTATCTGAAAAGAAATAAATTTTATTAGTCAAGTTTACAAAAAAAATTCTGGTTTATAAGTTTAGTTTAGAGTAACATTTACATTAAAAGCATCTTGTTAATCTGGAAACTTTTCGATATTACTTTAAAAAACAAAATTCATTTGTATGTCAACCTAACTCTGCACACTTTCGTTGTTTCTTCATAAAAAAAACTTCAAAGAACTAACAGGATTAGCATTATAATAACTTCTTTTTCCATCAACCTGACTGCATATTTTACTTATTTAGTCAAAATTATATTAATTATTATATATTATATTATTTATTATAGGAAAAAAGAAATATTTTCACGTTCAGAACAGGTATTTAAAAGTACTATAATATACATAGGGGGTTGTAGTATGCCCATAGGGAGATTCATTCCTCTTCAGGTCACTATGAGTATATTTTCATATTCAAGGTTTATAATAAGGAATCTTTTAATAAGTTCTAAAATATAGAGCGTTCGCATGATGAAAAGATGATGTGAAGATCATCCCTTTTAAAATCTTTGTTTGTAATTTTAATAAATTGGGAATTCGAAGATAATTGAGATATACAGAAATCAATATTCACTACATATAAGTACGGAGAAAAAACACTCGACAACGGTCACCTAAAACTTCCTAAAAAATTCCCACTAATTCTTTCATATTTTCGTCTTTCACATTTTTTTAAGTATTTACTTCCGCAGCAATTCAGAGAGAAATGTGAGTATGGCTCACATTTCTCTAATTTAGGACCCCATTTTCTGTAGAATTTTTCGATAGGTATAAAATTCATGATCCATATTTACTAAATACAATTAATTCTTTTAAATGTAACACAGCAATTCTATAAATTATTTCTAGACTAAATAGTAGAGTATAAAAAAAGTAAAAATTGTTAAAATGTAAGAAATTATATGCAATTTAAGCACGATACGGTGTTAAATCCAGTGTGTTCTGACGTTGCCACTCACATCGAATAATACACAATTCAAGTTGATAATGAATAAGCATTCGAAGGTAAGCAGCTTATAGTTTATAAACATTACAAACTCGTAAGTTTCATTCCATCTTGTTGAATTTTCTTGTATTCTCTACAAATTAATTTCGCTTCCACGTTGATGTATAAAGAAGATTACGTCCTAATATAATAAAATTCGTTTAACCAAATTAAATTCATTATTTATTTTCATTCACATTTAAAAGCAAAAATCTATTCATTTAAATCGTTATCAGAACAACAATTAAAAATATAATTATTAAAAGAAATATACATGTATATTTTGAAGAGATTTCAGTTTATTTTAAAGCAGTGTAAAGTAAGCGAAGCAAGCAATGTAAAGCGGGAGAAATATCAATAAGTCAGAGGTAATCGCTCCAACAATCCAATTATATTTCGCGACGACGGGATATAGAATTCAAAGGCTTACACATACAAAGGGAATGGCAGTCTCTCGTGCTGCATTCAGTAAATACATATTTAAAACCTATGATACCATAAAACCAAATTGTATTCACACTTAATTTAGGAAACACTATTTGAGACTTTGTTTAATAACAAAATATGTTAAGCTCTTTCGTAGAAAATGAAAATGATGTTAAAGTATCACAGACTAAATGCAGACGTATTTTCTGACGTTTGTTAATACATTTAATTTTATTCGGTATGCAAGAATTATGAAAATATAATGAACAAAAGTTGAAACCTAGTGTTAAATTACAAAACCAAAACACATTCGAAGAAAAAAGAAAGGCCATCCTTTCTTGTATGATACTGCAAATGGAAGATTTAAATTTGAAATAATGTTATTTTTTAAAATAATTATCATATTAAGACTTATGGATTTTGGTATTTTGAAATATATTTACTCAATTTATGAATTTCCAGAATATATAGCGAAATAAAAAAAAAACATTTATTACGGCAGTTTTTTTCCAAAAATTTACATGATTTTAAAATTTGTTCTTAATGCCTTCATTTTTATGGAAGTTAAGATGTAAAAAAGTAGGTGCAACGTGTTTTATATTTCAATTTCTAATTTCGTTCAGCTCTAAACGATAACATTATAGATAAATAAATAAAACTAAAACTATCCATAAAAAACAACATATAGTATAGAAGTGAATAGGCATTTTAAACCCTAATAACATTATCAAAAATAATAAAACAAAGACAAGTTAAATCTATTAATGCAATGCACTTAAACACTTAGAAAACCATAAATCTAAAGCTCGAAATATCTTTGTTATTATCGTCTGAAAATGGTACAGGTAAAATATCTCGAAATAATAGTCATTTAACCGATACGACCAAAGGCCTATTATAAACTCGTTTATAATCAAGTTTTACGAACGTATCAGGAGTACAATCGCGGCTTGTTCAGGAAAACTCAACAAACTTTCTCAGTTTCCTATATAAGTACTAATTACTAAGACAAGTTTACACAAAAGCTATTTTTGTTGAGACGCTAATGAACGAAGAAAATATATTAAAAATATGTTAATTTTTCTTTCAACATTGTCTATAAATAAATAATTATGATAAAACAGTGCTTTCTTTTTATCATTTAATAATATCAAAGGGTGCTTTGCGGCTGTTAAAATTCTACAGCTCGGAAATTAAGAAGCACTAGACTAGAGAGAGACTGAGATTTTGCACCAGAACAGAAAAATACTTATGTTTATGAATGAGCAGATTTTTTTAGAAATATGTTCATTCAGGTAACTTTTTTATTATATTTTGAAAATTTTGCCGTATTAAATCAATTATTTTTGTCAATATAAATGCGTCACACTTCAGCAACATTATACTATAAATCACTGTACATACATTATATTAAACGTCTGCGTGAAGATCTCGATTTCGGAGAGTTGCATCATAACGTTAAATTATAAATTAACGACAACAATCACACGAAGCGAACCTTTTATCACACGTTTGACGTGGATGTCTCAAGACGCTCTGATGTACTCATCATTAATATCATAATGACTTGGCCTACCTTTAGAATTTAGAGGCGACGAAAGTGGTATCGCAAAGATGCTTTTAAGACGCGCTGATGGAAGATGGTGATGATTATTTAAGCGTTTTTATGTGTCAGAAGCAAGGATAAAACCAACATTAATTACTATACCCATACCTATAATTAATTTCTATACCCAAGATAAATTCTATTGAAATCCGTTAATATATACAGTGCGTACCAAATGTATGGAACCGGCCTTGTTATTCCAAAACTATTCAAGCTAAATCGATAAAATTTAATATGCATGCTGTTTACAAAGCCTTCTATTATTTCCACAGTTTTGTTATTTTTTTAACTGACAAGTTCGGGAGCAGCACAGCCAACTTGATTTTTTTTAAATG
>JAFFZR010020236.1:0-12853 GCA_018397195.1 Lethrus apterus | reverse complement strand
ATTATACAGGGTGACTGACGAAAAACCTTTGGCGCTGTATCTTGCTTAGTTTTTATCCGATTTGAACAAATTATACATCAAATGAAATCGCTTTACAAATACTTTGACATGGACCAAAGTAATATTTTTTCTTGCGTCCAGTTTTTGACAGATGACAGTCAACTTTTTTTTTTCAAATGGCACTGTATATATTTTTTTATGCATTCTTATGGAGAATATTTTTCTGAATACCCTTAAGTAAAAAGATAAACAAAAAAAATTATTTTAATTGAAAAAAAAAGAGAATTCAAAAATTTAGTAACCAGAATTAGAGCAATAAAAATCTATTGTAGGTGCTCAAAATTGCCTCCGTGCTGTTCCAGACACTGTCGACACGGTCTAGAAACGTCCATCGTTGCATTCAGTAAAAAAATGGGGGTTATTTCCTGACAGACTTCCACTATCCTTCTCCGTAAAACTTCTCGGCTATCCGGAGGAGTAAAATAAACTTTGTCTTGGATGTAACTCCATAGAAAAACAATCCAACGGATTCAAATCTGGGGATCTAGCCGGCCAGCGAATTGGTCCGTAAGTTCCTATCCATCGATCACCGAAATTATTATTTAAAAATGAAACATTTATACGTGCATTATGTGGTGTAGCACCGTCCTATTATTATGCTACACATTTTCGAGCCCCGTAATAAATATATTTTATTGCACAACTTGCGTTTTAATTGGTTGCACGCTCAAGAAAAGAAAAAAAAAAAGATTAAATAGATAAAAACAAAAAAAAATTATATGACGTAAAATTAAAGAAAAATGATTTAGCGAATATGAAACCCTGGGAAAAATTTTACTGGACGGAATAATCCAAATAATGAAAAGAAACACAATTTTTAAATAATTGTAAATAGTTATTATCATCGACAACACTAGACACATATGCACATATGCACAGCTACACATATGCAAAACTTTCAGAAAATAGAAATTTTCCAAAAGTTTTCATTCAACATACCTTAGAAAACTTTCTTCAGAACTTTAAACTAAAGTGTAAAGTTTTATGTGAAACGAAAGCGTTTCAAACACACGCTAAGAAGAATCCAATGTTAATTTTTTCTGTTGTTTAATCTTACCTTCAACGTTAACATTTAACGAATTTTTCAAAAATAATACATTTTTTATTCATTTTTTGGGGAAAACTCATCAGATCTATCTGATCCACCATCCCAGATACTAAGAAAGTTTTTAGGTTGTATGCAACCCAACCCAAATGTAAAATAATGGAAATTTTGACGAATGCAATATTACCATCCAATTTAAATGGTTTCAGATTTTTGAAATATTTACCGAAAAAAATCGAAATAAATAACAAATTATTCAATCGATTCAATTATCTCCAATTACACATTTGTGACTTTTAACAAATTTCAAAAACGAAACCTAATTACACCTACGATCGCACACTAAACGCAACTGGTGTCACGTTTTGCTTTGCAAATTGCAAACGATCCCAAACGCCTCCGACCGGATTCGAGACGCGTTTGTTCAAAGTCGCACTCGTGCATGCAGAAAAACGCGCCGACACGACGATCGGAAAACGCGTATTTCCGATGGAAAACTCGCGTAGACGAAACACGGCAGGCCGGTGAACTAAACACCCCGCCGTAAACGGTCGAGTATATCAACTACCACCACCACCACCACCACCGACGCCACCGTCATCGCCGCCCACCACCTACGTTCGGAAGAATATGCGTGAACTGCAACCCCTCGACCCAAGGATCGAATATATCAAATATAAGAGCGTCTCACGATAATAAGAAAATATCATAGTACGGGGGAAAAACACCGTTATACAGGGTGAGTCACCACCGACGGGACGGAGTTTTAAGGCGAAACGGCATATATTCTCCAACTTCTGTTGCAGGTGGATTATGTAAGTCAATAAGAGCTACATTTTAAAAATATTTTCAAATATACAGGCCGCTCCAAAAAAGAGTGACATATCAAAGTTATACTTTTTCTTATGGAACATCCTGTATTTCAACACATTTTTGAATTGTCCGTAAAAAATAAGCCAGGCTTTCATAAGGGTTCCCTATACCTAAATACTAAGTGTTCTGATTTATTTCGATTACATTAATTATAATGCAGCATACTGCATAAAACTCAATATTTTGGGCACTTCTAGGAAATATTCCTTTAAATATTAGACGAAAAATGTGGTTGCAGTTAGATGGTGCGCCCAAAATACCTAAATAACTTCAAAACTTAAAGATTTAGGTATAGGGAAACCTCATACAGTTTGAAAGACAATTAAATTTGCTGCACGATAAACTTATAAAATACAGGCTGTTCCATTTAAAATAAGCCCGATATTACAGTTTGAATTTGCTAATAATGGTACTGAAAATTCTGAACAGCCTGTAGAGAAAGTTGTAGTAGTAGATTACTAAATAAATTAAGGGACTGGTCTATTATCTAGGTCTAAAAGCAAATTTGTCATAATTATTTTCGTTTGGGGGTAATATTTTTTTTNATATACAGGGTGAGTCACCACCGACGGGACGGAGTTTTAAGGCGAAACGGCATATATTCTCCAACTTCTGTTGCAGGTGGATTATGTAAGTCAATAAGGGCTACATTTTAAAAATATTTTCAAATATACAGGCCGCTCCAAAAAAGAGTGACATATCAAAGTTATACTTTTTCTTATGGAACATCCTGTATTTCAACACATTTTTGAATTGTACGTAAAAAATAAGCCAGACTTTCATAAGGGTTCCCTATACCTAAATACTAAGTGTTCTGATTTATTTCGATTACATTAATTATAATGCAGCATACTGCATAAAACTCAATATTTTGGGCACTTCTAGGAAATATTCCTTTAAATATTAGACGAAAAATGTGGTTGCAGTTAGATGGTGCGCCCAAAATACCTAAATAACTTCAAAACGTAAAGATTTAGGTATAGGGAAACCTGAGACAGTTTGAAAGACAGTTAAATTTGCTGCACGACAGACTTATAAAATACAGGTTGTTCCATTTAAAATAAGCCCGATATTACAGTTTGAATTTGCTAATAATGGTACTGAAAATTCTAAACAGCCTGTAGAGAAAGTTGTAGTAGTAGATTACTAAATAAATTAAGGGACTGGTCTATTATCTAGGCCTAAAAGCAAATTTGTCATAATTAATTTAGTTTGAGCATAACATTCCTTTTTCTAAAACTTTACATTTTAAGAAAATTCGAAATAAATCAGAACACATAATGCCCAGTTGCACCAAGCCACGATCAATTAATCTGTATTACTTTCTATAGAAACCATTGTCATGACTTTTGTTGTAATAATGGTTACTACAGAAAATAATCGAGGATTAACTAATTTGCGTTGGTGCAACTCGGCCTTAGTATTTAGGTATAGGGAACCCTTATAAGTCAGGCTTATTTTTTACGTACAATTCAAAAATGTGTAGAAATATAGGTTGTTCCATAAGCAAAAGTATAACTTTGATATGCCACTCTTTCTTCGAGCGTCCTGTATATTTGAAAATATTTTTAAAATGTAGCCCTTATTGACTTACATAATCCACCTGCAACAGAAGTTGGAGAATATTTGCCGTTTCGCCTTAAAACTCCGTCCCATCGGCGGTGACTCACCCTGTATACACAGTTAGTCAACAAATATTTTTAAATGAAGGTACATACTACGTTGGTTTAAATGCTAATATGTTTCTATTGCGATCATAAAACAAAATTGAACAAATTAAAATACAAGCAACCAATTTGGTGACTAAATAATGTATGACCACAATCATAAGAAGAGATTAAATAATTGGTTCGTCATGGTTTTAAAATTAAATATTGTTTATTTAATCCACAAGATGATACGTTTCTAGACTTTTATTTTTCTTCCACCTTTTCCTTTTTATACAATTCTTAATTGTTTGCCCCCGTCTTTCATTTTAACATTTTCTCCAACTCTATACAATCCACTCATAGAAAATTCTAATAGGATTTTCAATACCGATTGAAATTCCAAACGAAAATTTCAATAGGATTTTCACCTCTCCAAAAAAAAAATTGTAAATAGAGTTTTCACCTCTACTAAATAACACTGTGAGCCCGGAAAATTGCTAAGGATGCATTTTGTAAGTGTAGTATATGTACGGGTCCGTATCTCTATTTTAAAAAGCAGCAGCTTAACTATTTTCATCATATTAAATGGACTTGACTGTTAACACAGCAATAATAATGTGAGACACATTTGAATTTATAATTAAAGACTTGAGTACAATATAATATCTCGTGTAATCCTTACGCTCCATTTCCTTTCAAAATCCATATACATCCAGTGACTTACAGATTTAAAATAAACGACTCCTACTAAACTATGCAGAAAAGACCATTTTATGTTTACTTAGCTGCAGCGTGTGCACAACGGAATTATCGGAACAACTTTGTAAATTCTAGCGCCCTATTAATTAGTTTGGCCTTAATTCATTAAAAGTTAATGTGGAATGAACGTAAGTAGCGCAATGTGCCAATCAAACTTACAGACTATGCGCATCCCGACTATATTCGTTTGAGAAAATTGAACCCGCATACCCGTATTCACAAACGAAAAAACGGCGCGGGGATTATATTAGGGGTCCTACATTTTACATTGTGCTTGTATGACATACATTATAAATTCTCTTACCTTAAGGAACCGATCCGATAGGAACGAATGACGTAGCTCTGAAACAAAAAATGACGAAATTAAGAATTACGTACGAAAAACAATAAAACGATAATACTGCTTACTGCCTAAATCCGCGCAAAAGCCTTCCAGGCTTGAAATCTAAATAAAGTCGGAATTTTCATCATTTCGATGGCTTGCGAAAAATGCGAACAAACTTTGCATATTTTAAACGAATTTCGCAGTTTCCGCTTAAGCTTTATCGGCAAATGACTTTATATTTATCGGGAATTTAATCCATTAATCGATAGAAACGACAAGCCATACGACTGTCTGATGAGTTTATCTACAAGTTTTAAGCTTCCACTATCGGTCGGAAATTATTTAACTACGAGGGCCAACCTAACAAATTTTGCCTCGAGATAACAATAAAACAGCTATTAAAACTATTAAGACTGTTAGTATTGGCGCAACATCTGGTGTCCTGCAAGGGGAAATCTTTGGACCATTGTTTTTTTTTTTTTAATGTTATTTATATAATATTGATTCAAGCAAACGAGCTAAACAATGTCGCCGTTCTCTCTCTAACTGCAATACATCCCTACAGAGGAATCGATCGTTTACATACGGTAAACAACACACAATTTACTCTGGAATTTCTCTGAAATTTGAACTCAAGTCGAGTATTTTCTTTAAAATTTTTGTTGACAAACACGACGCATGGAAATTTCTAGTCGTCGTCTACAAACAAAGAACCCATGCTATGATTGTTATGAATTCCAAAGCCACCAACCGTTAAGTGCCTTTCAAGTTTCAAGCTCAAACTAGCGAGTTATGCTAGACGGGACAATCTCGTTGAAACTTTGCGTGTATGCTTAATTGCATCGTTACTTCAGTAAATCATTTCCTTTATTTTATAGTCGGAGATTATAAGGCGATACGTACTTAACTGCTCGTGTCATTAGAAAAAGTTTATGTAACAAAGTTATCTAACTTGCGTTCTATCTTTCGAAACAGCGCGCTGCAGCGGTTCGATATCTCGACATTTTCTCATTTCGGTGATCATTTAACGATCATAAAACGAAATGATAAAAATTGAATTTTCGCCGTTAATTTATATCGCGTTTTATGAGCGTAAATAACCATAATAAACGCACACGCATTATCGTGTCTGTTTATGGCCTACTCGCGGCGACCCAACAGCAGGAAGTTGCAGTTTTATGGCAGATTTTAAATTGAGTGGGTCGTAAACTTTGTTTACGGGTAAGTACATTCCAAAAGACGTCATCATTATATACATTTTGAACTTAATCGATGCATAAAAATATAATTTCCAAGTCATCGTAAATTTTAAATAATTAAATAAAATCTGGCTGAAAAGCTGAGAATTATGAAGGAACTTTTAGACAACAGCTGCGCGTTCGCCGATGCTTTCCAGGGATGCAAGACTACAGGAAAAAATATCGAAAGTTTCTCTCGATATTTTTTCTTATTAAACTTCATCAAACAGATTTTATAGACTAGCAGACTAGCGGAAAACGACGACATTTTTTCAACTTTACCCTCGCCAAACTTTGAAAACTTAAATGAGAAAAAACGGCCACAAAGTTACCATTACCACGTTTTCTATTTCCAGTGAATCTAGTTTCTTTGTTACGAGATAATGTTTCACATAAAACGTTGAATCCTACGCGCTGTCGCAAGTATCGCGACAACCATCTAACATTTTCTTACAATTCGCCCCCTCGCTTCAACCTAAACCAGCGGTGACAGTAAATCCAATATTTTTTTGTGGAAAATAAACTTCGTTAAAGCCGGTGAGGCGTGCACCACAAGATATCGAATATTGATACAATTCGAATTACGAATTATCTAAAGATAAAGTTGTACTCTTTATGTATTTATGAAGCACAATTAACTTGATTACTGCAAGGAGGAAAAAGTTCATTTAAAATTTATTCTTAGCACAATAAGTAAATATAAAGGAAAGCTATATAAAAATCCCAAGAAAAAAAATATCAAAAATGTTCAACTCTATACAATCCACTCATAGAAAATTCCAATAGGATTTTCACCACTATTGAATAAAATTTCAATAAGATTTTCACCTCTCCAAAACAATAGTTAATAGGGTTTTCACCTCTAAAGATTAACATTTTAGCTAACAGTAAATCCAACGTTTTTTTGAGGAAAATAAACTTCGTTAAAGCCGGTGAAGCGTGCACCACAAGATATCGAATATTGATACAATTCGAATTAAGAATTATCTAAAGGTCAAGTTGTATTCTTTATGTATTTATGAAGCACAATTAACTTGATTACTGTTAAGGAGGGAAAAGTTCATTTAAAATTTATTCTTAGCACCGTAAGTAAATATAAGAATAAGCTGTATAAAAATCCCAAGAAAAAAATTACAAAAATGTTTAAAAAAGCGACGATTAATCAAAATGTTATTAGTACCGGGACGTTTGTTATTTAGAACGTCGTTTGTCAGTGGCCGTTATTATATTACATTTCCTCGGCTACCATTATTCTAATTTCGTCGTCTCTTAATTGCGCCCTTTGTTGGCAGTTTATTCCTTATATCTTGTGTTTGCGCGGACCGTGAGTAGACAACTTGATTTATAGCAAGGCCAGTTTTTCAAACGACGTCGACACGCGCCATTTTATGCTTGAGCTCGCTCGTTTGAGGGATTAAGTCGTGGGTCGACTACATTACCCACACGACAACGTTTTACGACTCGACTACAACATAAAGCCTCATCATGCGTTCACTTACATCACGATAGAAACAATAATGTTCATAATTAAAACTCGTTGTGAAAACGTAAATTTATCGATCGATTTTTTTGTACGGAACATTTTGCTGAAATTGCTGCAGCAGATTGTTTTGAACATTGTGTTATAAGTCTTATAACACAATGTTCAAAACAACAGAAAAACAGAACAAGACTAACTTTTTAGTTGTAAGTCTCGTTCTGTGAATTTCACAAAGTATCTATGCTGCAAATTGCTGCAGCAGATTGTTATGAACATTGTGTTATAAGTCTTATAACACAATGTTCAAAACAACAGAAAAACAGAACGAGACTAACTTTTTAGTTGTAAGTCGCGTTTCCGGCTTAACCGTGACGTTTCTTCGTTATTTACAACGCACGTCGACGCAATTTGCCCAATCTGTGCTTTAGCGCAGGGGTTCTTAAACTTATGTAGTCCGAGGACCCCCTCTTGAACAACATTTTTTTTGCGGACCCCACCCCAGTCCTAGGCATTTTACGTCGTTCTTGAGACTTAATTTCTGATTCAATAATCTCATATGCACTACTAATTTTTAAGCAATATGAAAAAAAATACGTGAAAACCATAAAAATTATATAAAAATCACAGAACATAATAATAATAGGTTCATGTTTTATTTATTGCCTTAAAAATATTTTTGACTTTTCATTGTCTTCTTGAACTGTTTGTAACCATTTTTTATAATTTCGCGGGCCCCCGGTAATGGTTACGCGGACCCCCAGGGGTCCGCGGACCACAGTTTAAGAACCTATGCTTTAGCGCTTTACATCTACGCGGGCGTCCGATCGGTTTCGACCGCGTAATTAATTTCGTTGCGATAAAGAATGACAAACGCACATATTTCAAAGCGCATTTAATCCGGCGATAAATATGCAAGCGGGACGTTTTGTACGGATCACGTATACTTTATATATTCCACGAAGCTCGGTCGCGTAGCGCCGTATTTCATCGCGATGTGATGCACGGGCACACTATAGAGAGACGGGACCCTACGCTCAACAGTTTCGTATTCATCGCGGAATTGTGCACGATTTGATCGAACAGTTCGTCCATTGAAAAATATCTCGAATATATCTTCTCTCGCTCCATGAAACAGACACAAACGAATTCTAACAAAAACTTAATTCAACAATGAATTAAAGTTTAGTTACGACTGACGCCACATCGACATTTTAAAAATCGCTTCATCGACGAAACACAACGCAGAGAGCGTTCCGATATAAACCAGTCGATGTGACGACATACGCGTGTGGTGGGTCTATCCAGGACGTAATATCCGTTTGAACGGGATATTGCAAATCAAGAAGTGGTACATTCAAATCTATGTGTTTAGCGATAATATCCTGACCAAGGTTTCCTCGCGCGATATTGCCTCCGTAATTACGTCGCTAATTACGTTCTGCGGTATCTAAATCACTTCCTTTTCAATAAACTCGGCCCCGATTGAAACGCGAAATTAGTTTTCCATTCAATTTTATACCTAATTATTTTCTTTCGTCGTTCCGATGAGGATCGACGGATAAATGATTTTCTCCGCTTCGACGTTTCTATTTTTAGGCAACTTATGGACTTACGAAGCGGAAACGGTTACATTTCTTGTGGGAAAATAATTTCTTTTTGGACTGGCAGACCTGGCAGACGTCCAATTTACATTTCGAACTAGATTTTCGTAAACGTCTCAAGCGATATGATCCCGCCGAATAAACTAATTGAATTCGACAGACGAACTGTCTAGTTCTACTAAATTATCACGGCGAGTATCGCTAATCTAAAACGAAATGGTAAACTTGAAACATTTTGATGGTTAATCACATCGGCGGAAGCACTAGAGTATTAAAGCAAATCCGACGTAGTGGTACGAACTATTCCATTATTTGAAATTTATTTTGCATGAAACCTCTAAATCTGTTTTATGTTTGTTTGTATAGCTAATTCGCCAACCAGCGGCGAGAAACCCGCACAAATGATTTACGACTTGCGTTAAAAGTTACCAGATAAGTAAACAGAAACGACCATTTACAAGCGGAATCCCTCCACAATAACAGGGGCGCCCGTTATTCGGCAAATGTTTTTAATCGCGTCGTGTTTTTATTACAGATTTTATTATTAGAAATGTTTGTAGCGCCACTGCATCTTTAAGTAATTTCATTTTATGGCAGGAAGATCCCAAGATAAGAAGGTCCGAGTGACACTTTTGGAGCAGGTCGTCTCGCCAATGGCTAGCGAATTAGCTATATGTTATTTCGCACACCACGTCAAATATATTAAGTATTTCTGAATTATTATTATTAATCATTCCAGATTCCATGAATCCGCAGCACTTAGGCCTAGAGGCCCATTGTGTATCCGCTTCATAAAGGACCCGTTAGAACCTGGCTGCATCCACAAAGGTCTACTCCAGATCACATAGCTCGTCCGCTCAAAAGAATTGCCTTCCGAAAGTCTCTTCAAGTGTGCGTGGAGGTCTTATCCTCCATACATTCTACACATCCGGCACACTCATAGTATGAAGTAAGCACCTTCATACTATGAGGGTGATTGTGGCCTATGACTAAGCCCATTATTCGCCCCATTCTTTCCTTACTGTCAGTCGAGGGTCCCTTAATAAAGAGCCTCGACTGCCTCATTAGGCTGTGCCCGAGCATAGTTCTTCATCTCTAAATAAGCCAGGCTCCGGGATCGGGAAGGGACTTGCCACCCCAAGATCGCTCTTCAGTCAAGAATTAATCTTGAGGTTACCTTACTGGCCGCAAGAGCCCTGAGGGCTGCTTGACAGTCACTGCAAATGTGAATATGCTTGTTAACGAAATCCAGGCGAAGGTTCCCGCTTGCGCACGCCAAAATAGCGTATATCTTTTCCTTTCAACTAATTAAAAGTATTACTCGATTCTTTATGCATGTTCTTTTTTTTTTGCTGTTAACTCGACGATCCATTCCACTACGAACGCTTCGTTGAAGAAGAAAAAAATAAAAACCGAGGCATCATTTCTTCCATTTCAATCCTTTTTACTCACAACAACTTTTCGTGGGATGTTTTCAACACATGCACGATAACAATCGATTTAAAAGCTTTCCGGGCGAGCGTTCGGACTGACACCAACACCAAAGTGTCTCGAGTCTTTATTGTCGTCGTTCGGCTTGAATTTCTTCGCTTCGATGAAACGACGCAAATCACAATACGTCATGTGGGTCAATTGATGCTGCCGGAAAAACAGCTAGATTCGACACAGTTAACGCACCATCATACGCGTTTGGTTAATCGACTAATAAACCAGATATTATACTTTAACCATAATACGCTGTTGCTGCCGTAAAAATTATGAATCAACGTCAAGCGCCGCAATTTAAAAAAGTCGTTAACTTTCCGAGCGCAACGTTTGATATGAAATTACAGAACATTAAAATCAAGTTATTTAATGCTCCCGACATTAAACGTAAAAATTCAGTGTAAATGCACACGTCGCGTCGCCGCGCCACTCTAGAAATCGTTACGCGAAATTACAGGTAAATATGGAACTAGCGAGCGATACGGGACGCTATATTCTGAAACGACTGAAAACTTCATTTCCGTGTTAATGAGCACTAAAGTTACGCTTTGCAATGACATACTCAATAGTTTTAAAAAATACGCGAATTAAATAAAAGCAAAATAAATTGTCAACACTTTTATTCACGTGCCATGTTATTATAAACAAATGTAGAAAAATAAATGAAACACGACAGTGTTCTAAATTGCACAAACGGTAACAAACGTCTCGTAGCTTCAACATTTTGTCATTTGCACACGAGTTTCCTAAATGGACATACGACAATCTATAGTCCATCCGCTATCCATTGGCGAACATTGATTTACAACTTGCCAAACTACCTGCTGAAAAGGGTCACTCGAACCATTTTTTCTGGGGTATTCCTGCCATAAAATAAAATTACAGATGCAGTGGCGCAACAAACATTTTTAATAATAACATGCGTATTAAGAACACGATGCGATTGAAAACATTTGCCGATTACGGGCGCCCCTGATATTTTGAAGGGATTTACGCTTGTAAATGGTCGTTTATGTTTACATATCTCATAACTTTTAACGCAAGTTGTAAATCAACGTTCGCCAATGGATAGCGGATGGATTATACATAAGACTAATCGATAAATTTCGCAGTAATTAGCGTCATTTGTCAATTTGCAGATCTTGCCAACGTCCAAATTAATGCATCGTCGGAAAAAGTTCGTCTGCGAGAAAAAGTTCAATTATTAAACAGTTTCGCCGATCGCTGATTATGCATCGGACTGACGGGTTGTGATTGATTGCAAATTACCATTACCATAAACGATATCCAATACGATAAACAAACAAAAATTCAGTTGCCATTAAACTGCCGGTCTATTGGGTACGTATCGCTTACAAAAGCTAAATAATTTGTTGGCGACGTTAAAAAGCATTTTCCTACGAAGCGCCCACACAATTCATTGCAAACAAACGACGTCCATGACGGGAAAATCTATTAACGGCGACGCCCTTGACGTGCCCGTGCATTAATTTAAGGTTTCAGTTTGCCCTTAAACGGTCGATTTGTTGCAAATGTTACGACTTCGACTAATGGAGAAACGGTCTGCTACGTTGCAAAATGATAAATTACTCTGGCAATAAATGAAAATTGCGTTTACACAATCAGTCGAGTGAACATAATTAAAAATTACGGCGAGTACGAAATTACGGCGAAGAAATTTATTTCAGCGACAGAATTTTCGAAGTACGTAATTACTAATTAGACTTGATGGCGACACTAACCAACACATTTATTATTGTTTTCTTCTTATATTTGCAACAATATACTTAGTATTAAAAACAAGACAAAATTTCCAGTCAGAGACACGCTTTGAATGTTACAGAAAATTTACTCTTGTAAATGCATACTCGGACAAATTGAATACATACTATGACGGAGGTCATAACAGCAGCCGAGCACTAACGAAGATATTATTTAGTAAATTTGGCGGACTGAATGCGCTTAGACGGGAAATTAGTGATACGGGCTTGTGTACGTAATGGTTAAGATGCAAATTTTGAATACTCTCCTCATTCCGGAATTCACGACAAAGTAAAGCTCGTTTAATATTTCAGTTTGTCCGGCATGATTACAGAACATTCGTATCTGATTACTGCGCACGTAGGCGTACGCGACGTATGCACTTAGATTTTTTTTTTGTGAGTGTGCGGTGCTACCCGAACGCTTCTCAAGCTCTCGCTTATCGAGAATTGCAGGAGCACCATTTTATGTGTATTTTTGTGTGTGTAAAGTGTTCCATGGCTTTGTTACTATCATCTCCTCGCCGTAAGAGATGTAGCACTGTTAATTATGCCAACAGCGAAAGCTGACTCAGGAG
>JAFFZR010020235.1:0-12937 GCA_018397195.1 Lethrus apterus | reverse complement strand
CCCGTTTTGTAGAACGGACTGTATATAAGTGTATAAAACACAATACATATATTTTTATTCATTGAAAAATGTGATACAGCACTTCCGGTTTAACCAAAAATAATTATAAGGTACTGCAAAATAGTTTGTAGAAAAATTCTGGTATAAAATATAGAATTGCCCATTTGAAGAAAAAAAATTCATGTTTAATAGTTATTTCCAAGAAATTTTAAATTCTATCAATAATTACAAAATATTTCTGGAACTGCAAATCGTAAACATAAAATGGACTAATACAAGCAGATTTTAACTTTCGTCATTCCACAAATTTATAATTATAATAAATAAGTGAAAAAGTTATTATAAAAATTTATAAAGTTTAAACTACATTATCAAGAAATACAAGATGGCGCAAAATGTATCATCTGATTTTCTTTTGCTGTAATTCCAAAAATAATTAAAAAATGTTATTTTTCTTAAAGTCATATAAATTTAGGAATAATGACAATATGTTCAACAACGCTAGAAATTAGTGCAATTTTGTTACCAAATAAGTTATAATGACCTTTAAGAATTCTTTGAAAGATAGATCTGTGTATTCCTTTTTTTTTATAATAAAAACGTTAATACAATTAATTTGTATGTATACATATCTTTATACACAGACAGGCAGACGTATTAATAAATATTTTTGTTTACTACTATTGAAAGTATCGATAATTTATTTATGGTTATAATTGTAATATCGTATTAAATAAAAAATAGAATCACCCAATTTTTTATTAAAAGTCTGAGTAAACAAATATTTTATTAATTTCTTCAACATTTTTCATAAATCATTTCGTACAGTATTAATGTTTTAAATATGTATTCATCTTACCAAACAGATGCACAAAAAGAATAAATTATATAAGGAATTCCTTTGTCCAAATTCTAATATTGTCTTTAATGTTAAGTACCAAATATTAAAGACAAAACACAATATAAACACAGATACTCGTTAATAAACTTCTGTATATAAAAATGATAAAATATTAAACAAAATCAAATTTTCTTGGAAATAACTTTAATGTGTTATCAATCAATATGCATATTGTTCGCGGCAGCAATAAATTCCGAAATGCATCCGATAAATTAATTACGGCGTAATCGTTTAATACGCAGATAAATTGATAGAAGTTCGACATAATTAATGCCTGTTTTGAACAAAATTTCATGCGCCATTCGTACACGTTAACAATCATTTATTAAGGACCGTATTCACCAAGGCTGATTAAATATTTACTTTACTAAAGACCGATTAAATAACATCTGTAGATTAAAATTAACTGACGGTTCACCAAACAAGTTGTGATTTTTAATCAATCGCAGGTTAAATAAAACAGTGTTTTTGTTTTAATTATTTATTTATTTTTTTTTTTTGAATGATATGATCAAAATAAGTATAATATTGTTTCTTGATATCATATTATTTGTTTATATAGTCATTGAGCAAGCCATGTGTTTAAAATAAAATATTATAAACAGAATGAAATAAAATTCGGAATTTAGAAACCCGGAGCTCAAATGCAAATTAAACTCAGCTAATATTTTCGAATATAGCGTTTAGTTTAATTATGGTTTGAAAAACATTTCAAGTTTTAATTGTGAATAATTCCACCAAAATTGAATGGATATCGATTCGTAAAAGTTTTGTAAATTATACTGTATTTATTTTGAAGGAATTGTAAATAATATTTATAACTTAAAAATTATATTTAATAATTAAAAACACCACAGATGATAAAAATATATAATATCAGTGTTGATCAAGGAGGTAATTTATTATCGTGTAAAAATATATGGATGAGAGCCTAAAACATTTTGCGTTCATGATTGGCTGAAAATCATGTAATGATAAATACTGAATTTAGTAAATCGCTCGTATTCATGGCTTCAAATTTATTTATTCATGTGGAATAAATCCGACCATGTGGAGACTCATAGCCGGTTGAAGTGGCTTCACGCTAGCTTTGCTATCACAAAACTTATATAATATAATTAATATAAATTTTTTTATTTTGATGTCTAACGAATATATTTCAATAAAATAATCTAATTAAAATTTGCCAATCGAAAAGAAAATTACTTCTTTCAAAAACAAGTTCTCATTTAATTCCATTTTATTTGGTATTATTTTTTTGAGGAGGCAGTTGATATGCGGAAAGAGCTTCCCGGTTCAAAAGTTCGTGGTTTTACATAATTTAGAAACACGGTGCTCATGAATATGCGTCTCCCATTTTATGGCATTCATATACATATTTGTATGTTTAATAAAGAAATAAGAAGAATAGTAAGCGCACTAACCATAGATTATGTTAACTTCAAGTATCGGTATCATCAGCTGACCGAAACCTATATACATCTCAAAATATTGGATCCCAAGACTTGTATAAAATATATAAGAAAAAAATACAGAGCGGTCCCCTGGTTACTTTTAAACGGCTGGAACTATCTTTATGAGAAAAACCAGGTCGATTTTTAATTTTTACGTACAAAATTTTGGTGTTGTCAAACTTTCAATTCCGCTTCCGGTGAAACCAGAAGTGATGTCAACTTTCTTATTTTAAAAGTAACACCCTGCATATTTTGACGTTTTTGGAAAGGCAACGGAGAGGCGAATCCAACGATACCATAAGTTCAACTTTAATTTGAAAAATAACAAGACAGACAGCAATAACTTTTCTGCCATTTTCTTTATGTGTTCCTTAGTTAGCCATAAGATAATAAATATTTTTAGTGTTAAATAATAAGAAAAACCACTAATAGACATATACTAACTAATTAGCTACAAAACAAATAATAAACAAATAAAAGCAAATCTTTATTACGAACTTCTGGCCAATTTTGCTTTAAAAAAATAACATATTACAGAAAAATTATTGCTGCCTATCTTGCTACTTTTCAAATTAAAGTTGAACATATGCGGTATCGTTGGATTCGTCTCTCCATCATGTTTCCAAAAACGTCCAAATATACAGGATGTTCCATTTAAAATAAGAAAGTTGACATCACTTCCGGTTTCACTGGAATTGAATTTTTGATAACACCGACATTTAGTACGTAAAAATTAGAAATCGACCTGTTTTTTCTCATAACGATGGCTCAATCCGTTCANGGGGGGGGGGGGAGTTTTGAATGTATATGCAGTACTAACGAAAATTGGGATAATTGGTCTAGTGTCTTAGTCAGTAGGTCAGTAATCTCAAGGTCTATGGTTCAAATCTTAGTTACGGACTTTGATATTTTATTTCCGAGATGAAGTCCAGTTCAAAGTTAGAAACAATAACTTTGAATTGGACCTCCGACCGATCATTCTGATTAGGTTTTCCACTAATCCTTGCAGCATATGCTGGAATGGTTTCTAACAACTGTAAGTCGGTCGTGGCCACAACCCAAAGACCACACTCTGTAATTGGGTTCGCTGCTGAGGTGGCTGAACAGAAAGGGTTAAATAAAATAAAATAAAATATAAAATGAAAACTTAAGCAAAGAGTTATTCATTAGATTACACTTTCAAGTATTCATACATGTTTGTGATTTCTGTTGAATGCATTGCGTTTTCAGTAATGTATATTAAAATAATTGTGTTTTTAAGAAGCAAAAGTACGTTCGGTTTTAAAACATTTTACAAAAACTTAACACTACAGGATCTGAAAACAGATTAAAGTCCATAAATATACTAAATATAAACAAAATTCTACTTGGATGTATAAACCTAGAAAATCAAAAATAGAAATTTAAAGAACATAACGAGAACAGTTTGTACTAAATGAGCAAATATTTTGAATATAAATATTTATGATCGCTCACACTTCAAATTATAAACTTTAAACATAAATTGCGAATTTTGAATAAACTATCTTTAGTATAAACCCTACTAATAATGTGTAAATTTGTACTTATAAATGCGACAATATATACACTTCATCAATGTCTATAGACCAATGGAAAATACATTTTCTAACACACGGATAATCAATTCTGAATACGGTAATATGTTTACCATAATATGGCACAATTGTCATTAACGCACGAATTCGATGTTCTTCGATGGTGCATATTGCCAATGGTTTGTGCATTCAAAATCGCATCATTCGACTGGAGTAATTTAACAGCAGGCTGAACTAGTTATAAGATATTTTTTATGAATATCATACAAAATCGAAACTTTAGATTTTCTTATCAATTTCTAGTGCCTTGAGAAAAATTCTGTCTAGGGCAAAGCAGCCTTCACCTAAGAAAACTTGCAGGGCTTTGGACAGGACACTGTCGACTGAATAAGCACCTAAATATGTTGGGTGTCGTAAACGAACTCATGTACCGCGGTTGCCTTGAAGAAGATAAAACGCCTTAACATGTGTTATATCACTGCCTGGCGCTCGCATCGATAAGAAGATCTTGGGGGACTTCTGGCCGAGTATGCCCAGGCTCAGCGACACCTCACCCGGTAAGGTTCTCAAGCTGATCGACATCGTCGGCTGGTTTGAGGACTAATGAGGAATAGGGGACGATCTGGAGGGATGGTAAAATAGGCCCATCTTAAAGGTCTGCTGCTCGAGTGGCTTTCGGACCACACACCCTCCAAATCTTGAATACAGAATGGTATGCCGAATATCTCAATGCAAAGATATTATATTATTATTTTACAGAACATATACATTATTCAATCTTTGTATTCCACTTATTAATGATTTTTAACAATGTAAGTCTTACTAAAATATCTCCATATCATGGCTCTTTAAATTATTATACCAAAAGTAAAGTTTTAAGAAACATGTCATAGAGAAATGTTTCAAATAGGACTTCATCTTGAAATTTTTTCAAATTGCCCTTTATATCTTTAAAAGGCTACATAGAGTAATCTACGGTTTACTCTATGTAGCCTGTTTAAATTAAGAATTAATACGTCATCAATACGCAGAAACAAATTTTCGTATTTTTCGTCTTTAGTTGGCATCAAATGTTACTTTTTAATCCATGCAGTGGCGTAGGTAATTTGTCGTAATTTCCAACCGCTATTTATTAAAGTTTTTGGTAAGTTTTATAGTTTGTAGTTTATGTTTAGATAGTAATTAGCCTCTTATAGACATTGACTTTTATAGTGTCTCATATAAAGGTATTATTTGAGAAGTAAATAAATCTAACCTAACTACGGCAATGAACTTTCTCCGTTATTCGCGCAGGTCAATTGATGATGCATGAGAATTCTTAACTTAAACGGGCTCTACATATTTTTGAAAGCAAATAAAACAAAAATGAAATAAGATATTGGAATTCTATTTAAAATTAAAATTTCTTTAAACATATTTTTCAGAAAAGCCATAAGTAGCCTAAATACTAACCTATTACAATTAAAATATTTTTATTGTGCTAAAATTGCAAATGAAACCTGAAAGCAACCTTGCCGAGACATCAAAATATTAATTTAATTCAATCAGTATTGGCCCATATTGCGACTTTCGACTACCATTCGAAAATGTTTATATAAATTTAAATCGTATTCATTCAATCCATGTTAAAAGGCGACTCATGAATGTAAAATGAGTTTCTTATAACGTTAACCCAGACAAAGTTACTATGATTTCATTCTAGTCGGTTTGGTCGTTATATAATTTATTATTACATTCTAAACGTTACATAACATAAATGGTAATTTATTCTCTAGGAAAAAGTATAAATAAAATGTTGATTTCGAAATTAATCCTTATAAAAGGAGAATTAATTCAAGTTTATGAATGTTATTAAAATGACGTCGCACAATGCACATTCATCTATTTGAAGATTTTATTTCAATACTTTTTTATGTGAACATATGAAAATAAGTATTAGAATAATTGCTAGAAATTGTAAAAAATTTTCCATCATTTCATGGACAATGAATTTAAACACAAAGAATTTTTCGATGGTGTTATACAGTGAGACACAAATTGAATGTGCCACTTCATAGATATTTGTTGTGCCACATTTGACATATTACTGTTGTTTTATTTGATACTTTAATAAATAAACTTATTAAAAAGTCTATAGCTACAGTTTTATCGTGCACGTTAATTTCGAGAGGAAAGAAATAAATTTGGATCACCTTCAATCATTTTGCATCTGTCTGTATAAATTGTGTAAAACAAACCCACATTAGACAAAACCCCATTGCACAGTATACGTTAACAATAATTATGTTAACAACACAATAGCGCCATGTTTTGCACTCAAACTCAAACACATAAACAAATTTAATGCAGCATATCCATAAGCCGCCGTTTTTGTGGATTTAATTATCGTGTTTCTTCTAACTAAAAACTCTTCAACTTTTAATTATTATAATTCAACTAAGAAATAATAAAAGCAAGGCAGTGAAACTAAATCAAACTGTATATAAAAATAAATCTTAACAATGTAGAAAATGATACCGGTTCTCGACAAAATTTTGCTGTCTTGGTTAATATTTCTCATATCGCCAGACGTTCTCACTCGTGATGAATTGTAGCAACGTGTTCAAGATGGTTGTGAGAGGATTCGTAATAATCCCTGAATTTTCGAACGGATGTCACAAGCGCCAGAGCAACGTGCCAAAACATACTGAAAATGGTAATAATTGTTTTACGCTATAATATAAATTTTGTTTCTACAAACGCGCGTAATGCAATTATAAGGATTTTATTAACTAAATCCAATGAGGAGAAAAGAAAAATAAAATATTGCATTAAATTGGCGTGGTAATGAAAAGAATTAATATGATGCTTTTAATGAATTTTATCGAAATTTGCATATTACGTAGCGAATTTATATACGACAAAATAATTCAATGCACACGATATAAAACATTTGAAGCAAAATTAAAAACAAATCCGCAGCACCATTTTTTTCCAAACCATAACCTCGTCGAAGAGATCGAAAAATTATAAAACAATCGTTTAGACCAGTTGATAAAACAAATACCACATCCTATAAAACCCCATTGCACCCCTCACACGGTTTATGTATCTTCAGCTTACTGGGTAAGCGTGGCAATCTAAGAGGTGGCGACGAGGGGATTAGCTGGGACGGGGATGTCGAGATGGAAAAGGGAAAGATTGGACAGGTTTTGGAGGACAGGGTGGTCAATGCTGGAAGTGCAGAGAGTGACTAAAGGAGGTGGCGGGCAAGGTCGCGAGAAGGTGGAGGGAGACAGACAGTCAAGAAAGATTCGAACAAATAAGAAATAGCAAGTATAACGTCAATGAACTACAACTATTTATGGCGCTCCTGGGTTACCTCTGGGGTGATAAGAGCGAGTCTGACGAAAGCACGATAGAGCGTTTTAGATGCTGTAATGAGGAGAAGAAGAACAAATGGTATTATAGCTGTAGGTTCTGTGGGATGGGTGTAAACGAATAGGATTCATGAGCATTGATGAGAGGAATGTGTCGGATGGAGAAGTTAAAGTGTGGGGAAGGAAATGAAAGAAGACAATAGACGAATCCAGATCTGGGCTGGAGGGCGGAGTAAGAGGAAGTTGCTGGAGGCTTTTATGTCCAGTAAAATGTAAGGAAAACCTAATCTATTGTACGAGATATATCCAAGACTTATGACCAAAGAAGACCAAGACAAGACAAAATATTGAAAGAATCTTAGGAGTCAATATTCAATGGAGGCTGTATCTGAAATAACAGCCTATGACATGGATGAAGATGAAGAAATGTCTTGTAAAAATATATTCTGTAAAATAAAAATACATATTAACTGGTAATATACTCAAAACTCAAATAAAAATAATTACCTAAAGTAAAAGAATTTTACTAAATTCAAAACATACAATTTATAATTGAAAATGTAATGTATGGTTAGATTTTGAATTGCAATTTAATCTTAATATTCCCGTTTAGTACAGTTTAAGCGGCGACAAACTTTGTTCCTATCGCATTATGAAAGGTTCAGGAATTATTATGCACACATATAATTATGTAAATCAAGTGAATTTCCTTACAGAATTAATGGATTGTAAAAGCATATTTCGGTGAAATTGCTTTAGTATTTAAAAAAGGGTGCAATTTGTATAACGAACTGATTTCGTTGCAATAAATTTTTAACACTCGAGATGTGGATATTGGATACATTTCCAAGTCGTTAAACAAAGAACAATGAAAAAAAAATAGTCTGATGGATTTTGTCGTTGAAAGCGCGAAACACAATTCATTGGCTTTCTTACGTAGAAGTGACAAAATTCAACGCAACTGATGTTAATATCATTTATGACATTGAGGGGCATACATCCCTGAATATAATCAACTTTTTACAAACGATCTGAATTTTACTTTGTAATGCAACGTAAATTAAAATTCTTCAACAACTGGAGACGTTTTTGTGAGGCACATTCTTGCTTTAATTGCAGTAAATTCTTAGATTGCTTGAATATTTGTGGAAAAGTCGTAACACTTAAAGCATGCCAATATTTTTATTATTGAATTTGTGAAATTTATACAGAATTAAATTCACACAAATTCGTATTCATCCAAAGAACCAATATCCAAGACATCGTAAACTAACACATCTTTTCAATACGCAACAACTGGTAATCATAAAACAACATGGGGTCTGTTCAAGTAATCGTCAAATCGATGGAATACATATAAGCTTACAATAAAATTTAACGTATTCAGGTAGAATTGCAATTTACAGCAGTCGTAAAAATAATATCCGTATCAAATAGGGCTATAGAAAGCGCAATAAAATGTATTAGTACAGTGGGTGATTTTAAATAACTGTCTGTGCCGCTTTTTGCAAATGTTGCACAAAACTCAATAGTTTGCGTGAAAATTATGTCGTTACTTACATCATGAATGAACGTATCTGATTGAAGGATTTATATATTTTTTACATAACTTATGCATATCTTCCTATCTAAGTATCTATTACCTTTATTTAAACATAAATTGTTAAATAATAATAAGAACATTTATAATTTTTATTAAAATAGTTTCGTAACAGGGCGACAAAAACCTACAAATATTACTGTCACTTTGACAATTAAATGTTAGCAATGTCATTTGATAAGAATGGCAAGCAAAACGCGGCAAATAACCAATACTGTAGAATTTCGTTCACCATTTTCAAAAACCGACACAGACAATCATTCTGTATAGTAGTATGACAATTATTCATATTTAATGTAATCGAATAATTTTATTTTTATTTAAACCAAGTAAGTTATTATGCATAGAAAACTGTAAATAAATCCATAATTGCGCCGTAAAGGGAATTACATTTGCCTTCGTTTTGACTATTATAACTAAGGATTTATAACTAGGATTTATAACTAAGGATTTCGATCCAATTTTGCCAAGAGGTCACGGACATTTCCAGCAGTTTGAAATTTTTTTTTAGAAAATAGTGTTAGCGTGATCTGATCATAATAAAATGTATATATATTTATTTTAACAACTGAATAAATTGTCGCCTATAAACTTTGAAAAGATTTGACTTTTCTCAATGGATGAGAATGATATGAAGGTTAAAACTGTTTTCAAGTTATTTGTTTTTTAAAACTAGGTAGGTAAACAGTCTTTCGGAGATTGTTGGACACCATTTTATCAGATATGTCATTGTTCGGCTATAAATACATTCCAAGTACATTTCAAATCGTGCAATTTTTTCAAAAAGCGAACATTTTCGAAGAAACAATAGAAGTATTAAACGCTATAATACATACTTTTTTTAAAATAATTTAAAACTGTTTATTAATGTTAGACAGATGGACAAATCCTTGGTGGATTTTGTTCCATTTAGTGTATTCTGTATTATTATATTTGCTATTTTAAATTTTATCGAAACAGGCCAATTAAGAACTACAGAAGAAAACCAAATTCAAAGCTTTTTTGTTCATTATTTACTTTTGATTCTTTTGGAAGAAAACGTTGAGTTAGCACCTCTTTTTGTGATTAAACATTGAAGGCATTTTTTTATCCAAAACAACACATTTTATGGTTTTATAAACAGAAATTGATTATAAAATGACAATACCAGCTTGAGCAGAAATGTTAAATGGCAAAAAAAATCAGAGGCACTTAAATATCTAGAGGAATTCGCCAAATAATTTTATTTTCCTTTTTTGTTTTCTATTCACTACCCTGTGAACTTCGTGTAAACATATTTTTCTCTTTATTAGTCTTTTCTCTTGGAAATATTAGACTACAGATTGTTTAGCCATAACAGACAAACATTTGTGCGAAATTTTGATTTTACATTCTTTTTGTTCAGTAGTTAAGGAAACTAGGTATTTTTTGCAAATTTCTCTGAAAAATTGTTCTAAACTCTAGGTTCAGTAATATCCTACGAATATTCGTTCAAAAATACGATTTTTAGTTTCAAATTTCTTCAGAGGTCCTTACAACTGATGATTATAATAATTATATGATAGTGAATTAATTGAGGGAAAATTACACTAAAGCTGAAAACTAAGCTCAATAAAATCCTTAAAAACCATGACGAATGAAATCGACTACTTCATCAGTGGACCAGTTTCGCAGTCTAGTTATCTTCTGCACGATTTGAAAGTATCAGTGCATACGGGGTTGCACTTTGCAATGCTTTGTTTGAAAGCTGTTTAAATTGAAATGCACGATGAATTTTAACTGGGAAGGTTGTGTATGTCTCTTTCATATCTCAACGTTAGTTACCTAAACCAACCAAGATATATATAAGCTTGTGCCATCAATAGGGCAATTACTTAAGAGTATTCAGGCATTCTAAACGAGTACCGTTATCTCATTTCCAAAGACCAAAATGTAAATCCTACATCGTACACACTTTTGGTTGAAGATTTAGATGCAATTCTTGCAAAACCTCGAGACCTAACGACAAAAGGAGTGATCCATTACAACCTTACTTCATATATAACTCGACTACTCAGAATTCAAAATCTAAGGTAGGAACTTCTTGAACCTTATAGTATGACTTAGCCTCTAGCAAATTTCACCTGTTTGGTCCGCTAAAAAAAACATTTGTTGCAAAATTTTCGCTTATGAGGCTGAAATAACAACACTATAGCCTGCTAATGATACAACACTACAAAAACAAAAAGTGCTTTGTAACAAAATTGGAGGAAATTACGTCGGAAAAAATATATTTTTTCAATTTTGTAGGTCAAATAATTAATTATTTTATTAAACAAGCGAAATATTTATAATTCGTACCATCCATAGATAAAACTTAAGTCATAATAAACCAACTGTATAGAAATGTAATTAAACAAAAAAAAAACATCATTTATATAACAATAATAACACAAAGCAATTTGCAGGATTCATTTTAAAATGTTCTCTCTAATAGCACTACTGGGCATCAAATATGCTGAAAAGCAAAATGGGGCAAAAAATGTAATTTCTCATATAAACAAACAACTTATTTTCGCCCACAAGAGTTCACACCTCGTTATTTGCAATCGCACTTAACTGAATATATGCGAACTCGAATGTTCAAATTTAAAGTCAATGTTATTTTACAACCCATTTAGATTCTTCCCAGCCAACAGATGTTTCTTCGTATTTTTAAAATGAATTAAACGATTTGTAAAAAATGTACATTACCTAGTGGCATAATCACTTCCAAAATGTTTCTCTCGTAGAATGAAAGTTTTTAAAAATTTGCACGTTTGTGAAACATTTTGTAAATTTGTCACGTACGCAACGAACAAAAATTAATTACATTCAATATTAAGTTAGTTGTGACTATCGGTCAGTGGAACAATAATACAGGTGTTAATAATTCGTAATTCGAACGCGTAACGGTGTTGCAGACACCACGAAACACGACACTTGACTGTCGACGCCGGTATCAGGAAACGGGTAGATGCAGAACAGAACACACTGCGTTTGAAGGGTTGATTTCACTTATACGGCTCCTTCGCGCATGTCTAAACCGTAAGGGCTTTGGAATAGTTAACAACTTGGTATTTACTTTGAGTAGATTTTACGATGACATTGTAAGAAATTATAAAAAAAAAAATCACAACATAAGAATGTGTTTCATCTTTGGAATTTATTTTTTGTTGATGTTCATACGTTTTTTTTTTTCATTTATTTCAGAAATTGAAGGGATGAAAACTTTGTATATACAGTGTTTCAGTTTCGATCCCACACGATCCCTCGTTTATTATTGAAATTATCTAGCATTAAAAGTTTTGACTGTTGCGTTTTTCTTTTTTTTTAACTTATTATGTAATCAGCAACAATAAGTACTTGTTGGTGATCAATAACAATAACAATAACAATATGCTTTATTGTCCAACAGAATTACAAATTCCAATTACAGGACAAACAAAATTAAACGAAAAGATAAAATAATTAACAAATTAGTTTGACTATGATTAATTTTATTAAATAATATTATTGAAATGTTCAGAGGTAACAACTAGGAGCTCACGCAACGAACAAACATTAATGTCACAGTAGTCGCAGATTTGGTTAAAATTATTAGCCATGGCATAAAGCGGCGCCAAATAAAACGTTGGACAGTTACGTGCTCCTATTCTAGGCACTGAGAAGTTTATCTGCTCTAGCAGCACAGGACAATCAACATTGTTATTAAGAAGCCTGTGCAGGCCGGCAGATATTCTGCGAAACTCCAGAGATAGTAAGTTAACACGAGCTAAAAGGTAGGAATGATCAATATTCCTTTGAGGATAGAAGCCGTCGATTTTGTACCAAATAAATTTGATAAATTTACGTTGTATCACTTCTAACTGCCTCTTACGATTTTGATAATGAGGATGCCATATAAGAGAGCAGTACTCTAGTCTGGATCTCACAAGTGCAAAAAAAGTGTTTTTAGTGGTAACGTAGTAGTAAAGCCTTTGCAATTACGAATAATAAAGCCCATGGTTGATCTAGCAGAAGAAATAACAGAATTCATATGGGAAATAAAAGTTAGCTTAGCATCAAAC
>JAFFZR010020231.1:0-13497 GCA_018397195.1 Lethrus apterus | reverse complement strand
TGTTTGGATAATAAATTGAGCTTTTTACGGATGTACGAATGCATTTGTCATTTTTATTTTTCCTCTTTTTTGGGGTTAGTGCGCGGAAACATTTTTGTACAATACCTGTCTCTATCATATACCATTTATTAAATTTGTGGGCGAATTAAATGTTTTCCTTTTTTCGACGAAGACAAACACGGAATTATTTTTATAATATTAGCAAAATGTATACAAGAATATTCAACATTTAAAATATTTAAAATAACGCAATGTTTTGGAACATAAATTTTATTTAGTAAAAATGATGTGTAATTCTAGTTAACGAACCCCGAATTTTTTAAAATGTATCGTCTGTATTTATTTTATACTTATAACAAGCGCAAAAAAAAAATGATGAAAGACGCTCAATCAGGAGCACAAACATTGATTCAGACCATATGCTAGTGATAAGGAAGATGAGTATGAGGACAGTGGAAACGAAGTAGGGGAAGATCAAGTGAAAAAAGATTTAAACAAATTTGGGATAGCCTGAAAAAGACAAGTCAAAGACAGGAAAAAAAATGGAAAAAAGTAGTTGATAGAACTAAATTACACAACAATCGATAATAACAAGAGTAATGGAGTGATTCACTAAGATAAATGGGTAACTCGCAAGAGTGGTTACAATTCCGCATCCGCATAGAATGTAAAACCGTATATCATTACTATACAATGAGCTAGAGGGAATTATTTGTCGCTAAGAAAATTATTCGTGAAAATTATTTTGAACGTCAGTTTGCAAAGGTGCAACTGATTGTTGTTTTGAATATTGAAGAGAAGGATGCATGACAAGTATCCTAGAAAGTATATGAACTTTAAATAAAAATCAGTAAAATGCACCATAATTTAAGCTAACAAAGGGGGGTCTACAATTTGAAATTTTGTACACTTTCCCTACCACATCCACCCTTAATTAAGGAATCTAATTTGCAAAGTAAACAGTTTTAAGATTTGCGTTTCATTTATATTTCACACTCAATTTTCCTTCCCTATTTGTACAGTCGTTGTTAAATAAAACTGTTATGAAACGGGCAATATACAATGATTCAATTTTAGCATAACTACTATAGCAAATTTCAACGTATAGAACCCTACACGTTGTAACCGTTCTTTGTGTGTAATCTTTGCTCTGCTTACTTTCCAAACGATTCCTTTTATAACTGGTTCTTGAAATCAAAATATTTATTGATCAGATTTTACTTTTTCATTTCCTCCTTGAAAGGAAAATCACGAGACTAATATTTTTTTTACTTTTCAGTACACTGTTGGTGCAGTTTTATCAAAACTCAATTAAATGAGATAATTATCGTGAATACCGTTTTCCTGTTCTATCCTATCACTAACAGGACATGACTCTAGCTATATGACGTGACCCCCCCCCCATTAAGGTAGTTTAATGGTAAATTTATTAATCGACATATTTAAAACTGTTGAACAAATCCAGTTGTTAGTTGTCCGACTTTCAAAAACACTTAAATCTAACGGTAATGGACTACGCATTTTGTCTCTGGTATACATTGTGAATTCGAAAAGCATATCTGAGCTGATAATATCGATTATTCAATTTATCAAAAATTTCTTGTAAACAAAGAAGCTTTTGTCTTTTCTTTCAGCCTTAATATTAGCCTCAGAGACAGTGTCTTGTGCAGATGGTTCCGACATTTCGGTCTCAAATATACCTTTGGCGCTTTTGTCATAACATTGGGGATGATCTATTTTAAGATACAGAAAACGGAATAAAAAATATACCTATACGCACCAAAACTACTTAAATTTCTATCATGTGAATTTCGTGACACAAGAAGATAAGTTTCAAAACATTATTTCATTACAAACACTTAGTTAATCTTTCACTGATTGGCCATCCTAAACTACAAAATAAATAACATTGAGATTTACAATGTACGGCGCACGTAACTTAATGAAACCGAATCCAATAAGTTTTTCCGTGTGATTCATGAAAACTTTGATTCTGTTTTGTTTTATTTTGTCCGTAGATTGGAGATTGGTTTCATCAGGCTGCGTCGGTTTGTGGTATTGATCACACAATTTACTCTAATAGGAGAGATCAAATGTCAAAGGAATACTTGACAAGTAAAAATGATGAAGGATAAGTCATTTCCTGTCCGATCCACCCTATGTTAATTGAAACCGTTCGCGCTAAAATTCAATATTTAAAAAATAAATTCTAATTATTTAAAAAAAAATAACAATAATTTTAATCGACTTTACAATAAGTTATTCAATGTGATGTTTAACCAAAGTTTAATTAGAAGCCAAATTTTTTGTCGTAGCTTAAAACATTTTCCAAAAGATTTATATAATTTGCGAAAACTTTCACCAAGAAAACTTGCCATCAGTATTTTCAGATTTGTTTAGCATTTTCTGAAAGCTTTCACTAATTATGAAAACTTACAAACTAAGATCTTTCAAATATTTCTCACAGACTAAATTAATATTAAAATTGACGACTTTTTTTTACCTTGAACGACTTCTAAAAGTTTCTGAAAGCTTGCATCAACAAGAATTTAAAGCTTAAATGTTTTAAAATGCGAAAAACTAGTGACTTTTTTTACCAATTTCTGACTGGCATTTGACAACTTTTAAACGCTTTTGAAGCTTTTTAACAATTTTTGATTCAGAGCTTTCAACAATTTCAAGCTTTCGGCGCAATATAAAAGTTTGAAGACTGAAAGCTCAATATTTTCCAAAAGATTTATATAATTTGCGAAAACTTTCACTAAAAAAACTTGCCATCGGTATTTTAAGATTCGTTCAGCATTTTCTGAAAGCTTTCACTAACTTTAAAAACTTACAAATTAAGAACTTTCAAATTCTGGCAAATTTAAATTCATTTTAAAATTGACAGTTTTTTAACTTAAGATGTTTCCATCGACTTTAAGGCTTAAATATTTTAAAATACCTCTGAAACTTTCGAAAACTAATGAATTTTGTTACCAACTTCTGACTGTGGCTTTGGACAACTTTTCCAAGCTTTCGAAAAAATCTAGCTTTAAAACACTTTTGAAGCTTTTCATCAATTTTTGATTCAAAGATTTCAACAATTTCAACCTTTCGACACAATCTAAATTTTGAGGACTGAAAGCTCAATATTTTCCAAAAGATTTACATAATTTGTGAATATTTTCACCTAGAAAACTTGCCATCGGTATTTTAAGATTTGTTCAGGATTTTCTGAAAGCTTTCATTAACATTAAAAACTTACAAATTAATAGCTTTCAAATATTTCTGACAAATTTAAATACATTTTAAAATTGACGGTTTTTTACCTTAAGTTTTCAACGACTTTAGAGGTTTAATGTTTTAAAATACCTCTGAAAGCTTTGAAAACTAATGAACTTTTTTACCAATTTCTGACTGTGGCTTTGGACAACATTTCCAAGCTTTCGAAGGAATCTAGCTTTAAGTATGTTTTGCACGACTTTAAGCCTTAAATGTTTTAAAATATCACTGAAAGTTTCGAACACTAATGATTTTTTTTACCAATTTCTCATTGTTGCTTTGGTCAACTATTCCAAGCTTTCGAAGAAATCTAGGTTTAAAATATTTTCGAAACTTTTATCGATTTCCGATTTAAAGCTTTCAACAATGTGAAGCTTTCGACGCAATCTAAAAGTTTGAGGACTAAAAGCTCAATATATTCCAAAAAATTTATATAATTTGCGAAAACTTTCACAAAGAAAACTTGCCATCGGTATTTTGAGATTTGTTCAGCATTTTCTGAAACCTTTCACTAATTTTAAAAACTTACAAATTAAGAGCTTTCAAATATTTCTGACAAATTTAAATTCATTTTAAAATTGACGATTTTTTTTTAACCTAGAGTATCTTTTCAGCGACTTCTATAAGTTTCTGAAAGCTTGCGACAACAAAAATTTAAGGCTTAAATATTTTAAAACACTTCTGAAAGCTTCAAAAACTAATGGATTTTGTTACCAATTTCTGTCTGTGGCTTTGGACAATTTTAGTTTTCGAAGAAATCTAGCTTTAAAACACTTTTGAAACTTTTTATCAATTTGATTCAAAGCTTTCAACAGTTTCAAATTTCGACGCAATCTAAAAGCTTGAGGACTGAAAGCTCAATTTTCCAAAAAAAAATTACATAATTTTTATCAAGAAAACTTGCCATCGGTATTTTCAGATTTGTTCAATATTTTCTGAAAGCTTTCACTAATTCTGAAACCTTACAAACTAAGCGCTCTCAAATATTTCTGACAGATTTAAATTCATTTTAAAATTGGCGACTTTTTTATTTTGAATATTATGTCAACGACGTCTAAAACGTGAAATATGGACGAGGTACCAATAAGTATTTTGCCCTTTATCCGACTATATTATTGCTTCTTCATCATTCAATTTTGACACAATGAAACATTGTCGAAGTGAATGTAAATTAAATTACACGCTTGCCTTTAAAGCAGAGGCATGTTGTTTTTTCGCAATTTCTTTATAATGTGCACGTAGTCGACGCTAATAAATAACAACCATTAATAACATAATGACGTGCAAAGAGCAAGCAAAATAAAAAGAAAATCGTGAGTGAGTTCGGATCGTCGAATAACTAAACCGATTTTCTTCGATTTCGCGGAATTTCAAATAAATGGAAGAGTGTGTGAGTTGTAACGATTGTGTTCGGAAGAAATATTAAATAATGGGTGGAACGATGCAAATTGGGAAGCGCTGAAATGCAAGATCTGAAATATGAGAGGGCGTGTGTGGAAACGCGCGGGTTACAAATAACAGAATGTTAATTGCATGATGAATATCCAAGATAATATTCTGCGCTATAATTATAAATTACTATTTTGATGCACCGTAATTATTCCAAAGAGGAAGTCAAAGATTAGATACATGAGGTTAATTTTAAACTCTGTTAAATGTTAATTTAACGATTTCTACGCTCCATTGATCGGACAATTTTTTATTTCATTTCACACTTGTTACGCTCTAAAATTCGTGGAATATATTCTCAATTTACTGTATGGTAAATAGTATACATTACTCATTATATTTGTGATCTTCAAAAAAAAAAAAACATATACAGTACGGTCCAAAAGTATCCCCCACATGATAACTTTTAATCGGCTGGAGCGGAGCTACCGTTATGAGAAAAAACAGGTCGATTTTTAATTTTTACGTACAAAATGTTGGTGTTGTCAAAATGCAATTCCGAGATCGCTTCCGGTTTCACCAGAAGCGCTGTCAACTTTCTTATTTTAAATGAAACAGCCTGTATATGGATTTTGCCGTCATGATTAAAATCCACGATATCAGATGTAAAATTCCTATACTGAGCAGACAGTATTATTTTCCGTATTTTTCGACGAATATCGCGTAGAACGGACTGGTTAGGATTGTCGCTATGGGTGGTATAAGAACCAGATATGAAGATAATTCGACGTCTATTCCATAATATTTTTCCGATATTAATATTGGAATCGATGGTGATGTCCAGTTGAATAAGCAGCCGGAGGATAATGATGATAAAGCATGTAAAACTAATAATTTGCGAATATTCCCTCCCCTAATTATTTTACCACAAAACCATAAATACAAAAATTGTAGAGCATTAAAAAAAGGTCCTAATTTTTTTCTTCTTTGTTTATTAACACCCTCCGGGACTGCACAATTAAAGGAAATGATTAACGAAATGATACAATGAATGCCCTTGGTCTCAAAGTGCCTAACAATTCTATTCAGGGTGTACAAATTTAGAATTGGTCGCTTCGGGTAGAATCCAGCAAAAGTTGCTTGTATGTCCCTAAAAGACAATCCAGAATAGTACCATTTAATAAAGTTGACTTTTTCTTCTTGGCTATAGGAATTCATTTTAAGAATCAGCAAACTTACTTTGTTTCTCAAAACGTGACATGTATTATTGCTATCAGGATTCATGGCTAGTACTATTTATCGGTTCATTCCTAATACTTTTTCTTCAAATCTAGCAGGACCAAAAGGTGTTAGAAAATAAATAACAAAGAATTTCGATACATTTTTTTTGTCTGCAACTTTTGTGTTTAACAAAATAATTAGGGGAGGGAATATTCGCAAATTATTAGTTTTGCATGTAAAATCCCTATGTACGAAAATCCATTCTACACCCGGTATAAATAGTATAAAGTTTCTGGACGAACAGACTTATATACCTAAATCAGATACAATAGACTCAGTCTAAGATTAAACGTCTATTTTCACCTGAATCCGGCTAATTACCATGTGGGATAAGATTTCAATAAGATCATTAGTAAGTCTTGTGTGTGGAGTAAAGCACCCATAATTATACAACTTTGACGTGAATGAAACTAATTAATAGTTTGCAATTTATACATACAACCCAACAATTAATTATTGTTGTACCGGTATCCATTTTCAACGTGTTTTGTGCAAAATTACAAAACTGTGTGGCAGAAATCACGGTAGAATAATTGTCCTTTGTAATAATTCCTGACGTTGAAAATGCAGCGGTGTGAAAACCGTAGCAAACAATAGAATTTCATGTATCCCGGATAAGCTTACGGGATACAGTAAAATATATAATGGTTTCAAACACAGGGTGGGCTCAACAGAGATATTTTAAATTACAACTATATCTGATTAAATTTTCCATTAATATATATTTTAATATAAATTGATATAATATATATTAATAAATAACAAACGAATTACAAAAAAATGGGATATAATTATGTGATATTACGTTTTAATACTTTCGTAAATTCCATCGTTAAAAGAGAACGACAAGATAAAGCTATGTGGATAAATTTATGACGTGAAAGTAAATTGCATGAATTTTATAAACATGAGTTCACCTGTCCCATCTGTACTTGCCAACACCGCAGGGTTCGCGGAGAGCGAATATTAGGGATAACTACGGTGCAGAGCGATGGCACTGCACATTTGAATACTGAGCTTGCTAACTTTGTCATAGATGTATGTTAAATGGTTTATGCAACAGTAAACTCTATCTAACCACTGGACCCTTTTCTCGTGTGCATTTTCAAATAAACTACAGTTACACATTATTAACTATAGATATATATAATTTGCATTTAACAATTCGTTATTGTTTGTTTCTTTTAAATTTTGAAACATTTTTAGTCGTTCGAAAACATGGAATTGAAAATTCTCAACTGATAATAAAAATATAGCAGTAAATTAAATTTAAAAGAATGAAATGTTAAATTATTAAAAAATGCACATTAATTTAAAAATTGCAGCCACTTTTTTTTTATTTAATTAGGATTATATCGACAGTTTCTAAAATGTATTCTTGTACAAAATCGTGACGTAACTCAAAATCGTTCCAGCTACAATAGTATCGTTTTAAAAGAACTGTTAAGATCAAAAATGTAAAAGGGTAAATGCCATCGTCTATTCGTACATTTTATGGCACTGTGCACCAAAGAGAAACAAAAATTGTGAACTAAATTCCTGGTAGCAAGTCCGCTTCTTTCATTTGCTTGGTAAAACTTCCCGTCATAAACCATTTAGCGCTAGAATGTTTGCGAATGTGTTTAGTAAATTCCAATTCGCTCCGCTCACGTGCAGCCTAGTTGTTTCTACTTTGTTGGAGTAAAAATACTTAAAATATTTTGATAGTAAGAGACGAAATATAAGCTTTGGAAACGATTACGTTTGGTACTAAATGTATCCCAAAAAAGTTTACACATTTCTAAGTTTACATACATTTCTGTTATATTTGTATTCTTCTATAATCTTTATATTTGTTAACATAATTTTGTCACGCCTCGTTTATTAAGTGAAGATTTTATGAAAAATTGTTCTTAAAATCTTCACTTGCTTGTCCATTATTTTACTACTTTTCTGGCCCTATAGTGCATGGTTCCCATATGTTGGCATGGGCTTTACGATTTTTCTAATTGCTTCCCCTTTCACTTTCTTAAGCTTTCTTTTACTGAGAAAATTAGTTATCGTGAGAAACTAACTTTCCTTAATATAATTACAATTACTACCATATTATCTCCTCTAATTTGTTCCTCATCCGGCTTAATATTTCGAGACCAGCCACAAATTCATCCATGACCCTCATCCAGTTCCGACCCCCTCATTCCACCAAGATTTCCCCGTAGCCGCCCCGTAAATCGCTCGGGCATCCCCTGAATATCTGGAGGATCTTATATTTACCATTGTCTGGGACCTCTGAATACACCCTAATCTAACTTGCTTATTGACCACTATGCACCTGCCGACAACATTCCTCAGGACTTCCCCTCCCCCTTTAGCCACTCGCTCCACCTTCAGCGGCGACCATACTGTTTTCCGATACCTGTCTACCCTGTCTCTCTCATTTATTTTATCATCTAGAATTTCTTCCAGACTTATAATTCATTCAAGATATGTACACTTTCACCTCGTTAAATTCTTTTCACTTCTAGTCGGTTGTTGGGTTCTGTATAAGATTTCCTAATTATCGTTGATTTTCCTTTTTTACGACAAGTTTCATGTTTATGTCTTAATTTATCATTGAATATGTTCATGTTGTGTTGTATGTCTTTGGTAGTCTCGGCAATAAATGCCATCTCGTCTGCACAGCCATTTGATATTTTTTAAACGTTTTTTTCGTCTTTTCATTCTGTACTCTTACATAACTTTTTGTATTATTATATAATTTTTTTCGCATTTTGTATGTTTTCTGTTTAAACTGTTCCTCAAGGAGTCCCACACAACATCACTTGTCAGTTTCTTCACTTCCTACTTAAGGAACCGCGTGCAGTCCGTTTTTTTTAATAGGTTTTCCTCAGTTCGGCACCTTGTAACTTCTGGTTGTCCCGCAGGGCTCCAACCTAGGTCCTCTGCTATCTACATTAATGACATAGCTGACATAATGTTCTTCTAAGTTCTTCTATTGTTCTTCTAAGTTACTGTTTGTTGACGACCTCAAGCTATATAGCATTGTATCTAATGTGAGTGATTGTGCTGTGCTCCAAGCTGACTTGGCAAATATCTCCCGTTGGTGTGTCGTGAACAATATTACGTTGAACGCGAGTAACTGTAAGGTCGTATCGTTTAGTCGCAAAACCAGACCCATCCACATTAATTACAGCGTCAATTCTGTGGATTTGATTCGGTGCGATTCGGTCAAAGATTTGGGTGTTCTTTTTTATGCTAAATTAACAATTGTAGCCAATATTTACTCTGTTATTTCTTCTGCAAGATCCGTCCTGGGTCTCATAATTCGTAATTGTAAAGGCTTACCTACCACTCTTCCACTAAAATTGGTTGCATTTGTGCCGTCCCGACTAGAGTATTGCTCTCTTATATGGTATCCACACTACCAGTGCCGCAAGAGACAGTTGGAAATGATTCAGCGTAAATTTGCTACGTTTGTTTGCTTTAAAATTGATGGCTTCTATCCTTGTAGGAACACTGATCACTCTTGCCTCTTAGCTCGTCCGTCTGCCGTCCTAGGAGTATCGCAGAATTTCCACTGGCCTGAGATTAGTGCACAGGCTTCTTCTTAACAATGTTGACTATCCTGTGCTGTTAGAGCATATCAATTTCCTAGTGCCCAGGATGGGAGCGCGCAACTCTACTACGTTTTACTTGCCTACAACCAATGCTCTGGTCAGTTCGCCGCTTTACAGCGAGTACAGATTTGATTATATTTAAAGTATGGAATGGGCGGTTTATTTCCGTAAATACGAACTTTATAACAAAATGTCTTTAATAGAAGTTTTGTTAATAATTATTCTCCATTTCTTAGCCTACTCATTGTTTGTGTATGTCAACGCATTTCCATGGAAACGTTTTTTTTTTTTTTTTAAACGTCAACTTAATGATTTTTTTGCTGATTTTTATTCCTCTTTGTTCTTTGTTTTTCTTGAAATGACTTGATATTTTTTTCATATGCTTTAATAACAAAATTTTAGAGAAAATGCTCAAAATACTTTATTCACTTAAATAATATTTAACTCAAATTAAATGTTCAAACTGAAGACGCCCTGCAGCGTGACAATAACCTAATCTATCATAAAAATTACACCAAGAATTTTGCAGCCAGTTAGGTGGTATTTCTCCCATTTCATGCCTGATTCTTGCTTCTAGGTCTTGCACATTTTCTGGTTTCTCTTTGTAAATTTTAATTTTCAAATGACCCCAGAGGAAAAAATCTAGTGGACTCAAATCAGGCGACCTAGCCGGGCCATTCAATAAATCCCCGACGTCCTATCCAACGACCTGGAAAGATGTTATTCAGAAAGAGACGAACATCAACTCCATAATGTGGTGGAGCGCCGTCTTGTTGAAACCAAAGATTGCGGTTTGGCATTCCTTGTCGATGTTCATCCGGAAATAAATGTGCAATGTCAGGTACAATATGATCACGCAATAGGTTTAGGTATCTATCTGCTGTCAAATTTCCATCTATAAAGTATGGACCTATAATGTGGTTCCCAATAATACCAGCCCAGACATTGAGTTTTTGTGGATGCTGTGTATGGTGTTCCATCATCCAATGAGGATTTTCACTAGACCTGTAGCGACAGTTCTCTCTGTTTACAAACCCATTTAGACAAAAAGTGGCTTCATCAGAAAATAAAATGTGGTTTAGACAATTTGGATTATTATTGATCATTTCCATCATTATTGTACAAAACTGCATTCTTCTGTCAGGGTCGTCTTCGTTTAGCTCATGGAGAAGGTGTATCGTGTAGGGTTTGTGTTTGTTCTTTTTTAATATTCGAACAACCGACGATTGACTAATATCATTATCCAAAGCAAGTTGTGTGGTTGACGTAATTGGATTATCCATGACACTAAGTAATATACCAAGAGCTTGATCTTGATTTGTGGCTAATTTTGGACGTCCAGACCTTGGGATATCTTTTACATTTCCAGTTTCTCTAAATTTTCTAACCAATTTTGACACTGTGGATTGTGCAATAGGATTTTTCTCCGGATGAACGTTATTAAATAAATGACAAACATCTTGGTGCGAACGTTGTCGATCTCCATAACCAACCATCATTAGAATTTCAATTCTTTCAGTTTCACTGTTTCACCATGTTTACAAATTAAAATGAAACTATTCACAATGACATGAAAAATAACATTAAGAAAACAGAGGCCACTATCATTTTTTGTACAATTATCCTCAAATATCAAAATATCAAGTCATTTCAATAATAATCAGGCATGAAATGGAACAAATACCACCTAACTGGCTGCAAAATTCTTTGCGTAATTTTTATGATAGATTAGGTTATTGTCACACTGCAGGGAGTCATTTCAAGAAAAAAAAGAGGAATAAAAATCAGCAAAAAAATCATTTAGATGCCATTAAAAAAAAAAAAACGTTTCCATGGAAATGCGTTGACATACACAAACAATGAGTAGGCTAAGAAATGGAGAATAATTATTAACAAAACTGCTATTAAAGACATTTTGTAATAAAGTTTGTATTTACGGAAATAAACCGCCCTTTCCATACTTTTGACTAACCCTGTATATTAAAGTTATTCTTTGTAATAAAAGTTGTCATGAATTATAATTTGATGTATTTTATATGTGACATAATAGGTAATATTTTTAAAAGTTTGGAGATCCCTGCTATAGATGAGCAGCTTAAATGCGGCGTGGTATTATTTCAATGTTTTCCTTCTAACTAAATATGAGTAAGACGAATGCAATAAAACATGTAATTATTATAAGAGACATTATTCAACAAAAAATGTGCAAAACTTATTGAGGTAACCTACATATTATGTTGGTATAACATAGGTATAAAACTGTACTTTCTTGTTCTATTTCCGCTTTGCTTTTAATTTCATTCGATTGCGATTTTCTAATCGACCGTTTTTGTACATATAATGATAATGACATTATAATTTCCCACTTTCCTTTCGATTTTTTCTCACCTATTATTCCACTTTAAGATAAAAGTAAAACCTGGCACTTCGGTTACAGGAAATGCGTTTTCTATAAAGAATGGGAATGTATTATTTTCATATGAACTCGATCAAAAGATAAAAACCCGCAAATCCAAGGCTATAATTGTTTGTAAATGAACTTGGTGATTATTATTGTATTTTCTCTTTGAAGAAGTTTGTTAACATTTTATGCCGCAATGTATTAATTAATCAGGATGCTTAAACTTAATAACAAATTAAAATCTTGCACAAAACAAAAGTGGGTTAAGGTTTTTTGCTGATTCGTTTGATAACTAATAAGAAACTTGCGTAAAGATAAAGGAAGTTTCGCATTTATTTGCAATTTCATAAACGTTTACTTTTTGTTATATTATTTACATAAAAATAGTTACAAACTTCACGGTTACGTTTGCGAAGGATTAGAGTAATTATTACAAATGGAAACTTGTTATCTTAGTACTTTCCTTCCACTTACAGTTGATATACATGAATAAGGCATGTTGCTCAAAGTGTTATTTAAATCAAGCCGACAGTTACAGGAAACGTGCATTAAAAGTAATTAAATGTCATAACTTTTCGCTTTCTTTCATCTACGGCCGTACATATTATAATTAACACTTGCTAATAGTTTCAACGTTTTGTTTGCTCGATAATTGTTTCAACAACACAAAATTTGTTTTCCAGATTTGTGTTTCAAATGTGAATGTCGGATGGAACGGAATATTGATTAAAAAGGTTGGATAATCGTGACTGTACTCTGTAACAAATTGTATTTCATTTATGCAGATAGATATTGTCTTAAAATAGCCATTATAAACGTATCATTATTAACTATAATTGTATATCGCGATCCCTTAAACGATAACTTTATCCTTTATATGCCATAACAAATTACAGAGTAGCAGCCATTAACTTTACGCTATCTATTCGCTCGTGTTCGCAAAGCATTTCTCCAATTACATGCAAGAAAGTCAATGAATTACGCGATCTTGATTGTAAATAATAATAAATGTTGTAGTTTCTTAAGTTGTCAACATTGTAGGTCAATATCGCACGCCAAAAAGTCATTCGGCGTAACGTTACAATAATCATGTGACATACTTTAGAGTAACACATACTTCACTTATTGCTATAGTTCAGTCAGTATGTGAATCAATCTACATAAAACAACGTAATTTGGGTGATAGTATGATTTGTTAGAGGGATGTATTCTGAACATAATGCTGGATTACTGGGGTTCCCCGAGTGTCAGTGGCGCCGCTATCGCGAGTAACGCGTTTAATTCAATATCTCGATAACGAATCATTTTACACAAAAAACTATAAAGAATTTACTAACATTTTTATTCGAAACTTTTTTTTCTAGCATCAATACTTGTAGAGTTATTTCGTTAGAAATGCACAAACTTCCGTATTTTCGTCTGTTTTTTGCTTTTACCTCCCTAACCGTTCACGTTTATAGAATTTTATCTATTATCAAACTTAGAAATCATTTAATTATCTACATCTTTTGTTTAAAATTTGTTTCTCTACTAACAATACTTTGGTAGTTATTGCTTAGTTTATCG
>JAFFZR010020230.1:0-13654 GCA_018397195.1 Lethrus apterus | reverse complement strand
TTAAAACAATTATCACAACATTTTAAAGCGATATATATGCACTGATATAAACTTAAAAGTTGTATAATACTCATATAACGGCCTTGTATTTTAAATGTTTATAATAAGTACATATCAGCAGATTCAAAATTGTCCTATTTAATTTGACACCTATTTATATCAACCATAAGGGTCAGTTTTACGGTCAAAATGTGAACGACTCCTGTTTAAATTTCGTGCTCGTTTTTGACGTCATCACTAATGCGGTCCATTCAATTTTTGAATATAAAAAATTATTACATAGCGGACATAAGAATTTGCGGGGCACGGCACGTGCGGGACACGGCACAAAAAAGGTTGGGAAACACTGTTCTACACTCAATTCTTTGTGTCATGAAATTTTATGATATGTTACTTTCAAGTTACTTTATTTGTATAAAATTTTTATTTATTTAGTATCAGAGTATTAATTAAACATTAATAAATTTTTTCTATTATTTACCAACATATTAAATCGATCGATATAAATGCAAAACAGAATCGAAAAGCACCATTCAGCAAAATCGCGTAGCAATTCATTTGAAGAGAGAACGCGCAATTGAATATTTCCCCTACGATTTTTCATGATCTACTACATCGGGTTTAATTACGTGGAAACACGCCTTTGAAATATGAGCCCAAAATTTGTCAGGTTTGTTATAATATGTAAGCGCTTTACTGTTTTGTGCACATTAATAATTGGTATAATGCATTAAATTGTTACGTCAAATTATTTCATTGTTAACAACATGTAGCCTGGCTTTAGTCGTCAATGTCGTCATGATACATATGCAGTGCAATTTAGTACACGCAATCGCAATTAATGATACATGATGATGTATGAAGTTTTGAAAATATTTTAGTGGAATTTAGTTCAAATTAGTGTACATAAAACCGGTTAACTAATACCAAGCTTTTGCACCTATTTGATCCCTTGACGCAGTGGACAAAACACAAAAATTATACATTCTGTAATTAAATATCTAAATATTTCAGATTATTGTTTGAAAAATTTTGTTGGTGTGAAAAAACATATTTTGTATTTTTGTGAATGCTTTCTTGTATTTCTATATGATCCGTCTGCATTACCATAAAAAAATAGTTTTGCTTTAACTCCTTAATTATTTTTATATAAAAAGCTAGTTACGAATCGAATCTTAAATCCTATACAGTTCTTTGGTTTATACATAAAATCATTTAATTATTTAATTATCAAATTTATAATAAATCTGTTATAAAACTCTTATAGCGGTTATTTGGATGCATTTTTAATACGTGATGTCTAAATGGTCGAACTAACGTTTAACTGTTCAAGACATAATTTTGAAATATTTACGAAAAGGGAAGCGCGCTCGATTCTTCAAACTGTTCGTAGATCTTGACATATAGATATCACTGAGAGCTTTTGCCTATACAGTGCGGTCCAAAAGTATCCCCCTCCCCCATGATGACTTTTGAACGGCTGGAATTATCGTTATGAGAAAAAAAAACACGTCGATTTTTAATTTTTACGTACAAAATGTTGGTATTGTCAACAATTCAATTCCACTTTCTCATTTTAAATGGAACACTTGTATATTTTGACGGTTTTAGAAAGACAACGGAGAGACGAATCCAACGATATATGCTCAACTTTAATTTGAAAAGTAACAAGCAATAACTTTTCTGATATTTTCTTTATGTGTTCCTTAGTTAGCGATAAGGCAATAAACATTTTTAGTGTTAAATAGCAAGAAAAACCATTAATAGACATTTACTAACTAATCAGCTACAAAAAAAAAATAATAAACAAATAAAAGCAAATCTTTATCGCGAACTTCTGGCCAGTTTTGCTTGAAAAAATAACATATTAGAGAAGAGTTATTGCCGCCCATCTTGCCACTTTTTAAATTAAGTTGAAGATATGCGGTATCGTTGGATTCGTCTCCCCGTCGTCTATCCAAAAACGTCAATTTAAAATAAGAAAGTTGAATTTTTAACAACAACAACATTTTGTACTCGTATATTTCATAATAACTTTGAATGTTTAATAATGAAATTTTATAACGTTTTGTATAATGCAATTTGAAACCCTAGTATATCATATCTTGAAACTTAATCAGAATGATCGTCAAATAATATTGGCTACGTCGGTGTTCTTAGAAGATGGACATTAATAGAAATCCCATTCATATGAAGGTTAATAAAGCCCGACGGAGTTAATTCTAGACATCGGCACAAAGTGGACTTCAAAGTGCAGCGAGAGACTCGGCCATTGCTATTTCGATTAGTTAGAATTGACAAAGTTTGCATTATTTCCGTGTGCAGATTATCTCTCCGGACGAGTTTGATTACTGATTTGCGAATGCGGGTTGACACTTTTTACAAACAAATCGATGGTTACCCCCAGGAGGTTTACGTTTAGTTGCTTCTACGGCGCGCATGTCGGAAAGCAACGGCTGTTAATGTCTTCTGGGTGGCCTCTAATCGATCCTCAGTAAAAACACGATGAAATAAAGAGGAAAATAGTTGGGCTAGAAACATCGTGCTAGAAACATGCGGTTTCAGCTTTTATTTATAAAGCTGTAATCATCAACATAAATAAAAATTTATGAATAAACAATTTAAATTTATAAATTTCAATTATAATGTTGTTTAAGGAAAATATAAATGACATAATATATAGAACAGAAATAATATTTTTAGCAGAAACATTGCTAAAAAACATTTTTCTATCAATCCGTTTTAGATATTAGACATATCCATATTTACTCCATCTAGAATATAGACTGTGGATGATACCGGTATAACAACAGTTAAAAACATTTAAAAAATGTCGCTCAATGTAGACAAAAACAAGTGATGACTTAACACCGACTGAAAGAGGAACACTTGTTACTTTGACGGTTGCAGTAAACCATCAGGATACGAACGGCACGTTAAATCACACGTGAAAATGTAATTAACATGCCCATTTTTTCTAAATTGCTCTTTGTCAAAAAAGTATTAAGAACTGTAAACTTTTTCGTGTCTACATATTAACTAAATGACAATACAATAATTACAACCACTTCAAACCTATACCAGTCAAAACAATGTTATATATTGTATTGGATTTAAATATTTTTAGCAGAAACATTGCTAAAAAACATTTTTCTAAAATTTTAAATTGTTTGAGTACCTATCTGATGTCTCATAAATCATTCAAAACAAGTAAAAATAAAGACACATAGGCATATTATAAATTGCTTACAAACGTTTGTAATTCTGTAGTTAAAAATGAAAAGAAAGCGTATATTTTAACTAAACATTTCCAGTCCATATCCTACCAATATTTTATTGATTTGTATGTCTAATCAAATAGCAAATACATAGTATGAAGGGAAATAGAAGATGTGGAAGAAAGGCACAGAATGGGAAATAGACGTGAAGAAACAGAAGAATATAGACAACGTTACCGAAAAAATGATTAATTCCTGGATGCGAATTACAAATTAAATCATGACATATTCTGCCACGACTTTATTTAAATGTTGTCTGTATCCTATGTATATTCCTTTCTTTCGTTTAATTTTTTCATTACACTAAATGCTTTTCCATCACATTCTTTTCTGTAAATAATCCTCTGCATTAAAAAAATACGGTGGGGATAAAAAATATCCCAAAACATGAAAATAACTATTTTTCGTTGTCCATAATTTTTAGAAAAATTATAAATAACTTTTTCCATGATTCATGCATACAAAAATTTATCACAATGAGCTATGTGTTATAATGTATATTTTACTCAACAATGATTACTACATTAAAGACACACTAAAATTTTAAGCACACCAGATTTATACTACACAATATTCAATTATTGTTCGAAACTTTTTACACTTGCCTTGCCTAAAAATTTCCGTCAATTGTCCCGGAAGGACTGAAAGGTTCTATTGTTTATTTATGTTTTGAAAATTAAATAATTTTACTATTTCCTTTTCAACTATTTATTTCATGAAAATTGTGGCGTATTCAGGATTTAGATATAACAGGTGGTGCAAAAAATATCACCCTATTTGAAGACGTTAAAACTTTTTCATTTGGCGGTTAATATAATTGGTTTTTTTACATTTGACAGGTGATAGTTCCGAAATTTATTGTCTTTCAAAACGCTACCAGAACGATGGGGATTTTGAGGAACACTTTTCCAGGCCGTTTGATTTCTGTTAGGGTATTTTGGTTGGCCAGCGAGATCGCCCGATGTGACGGCCCCAGACTACTTTATGTGGGGTTACTTAAAGGGCATAGTCTACGTAAACAAGCTGCAGATCCTTCAGGGCCTCAAGAACAACATTCGCCAGAAATACGCCGGAGATCTTGATGAATATAATGCAAAATGTAATAAAAAGAGCCGAAATTTGCATTAACTCTGGTAGCGGCCATCTATAGCATATCATTTTCGGAACATGAAAAAATGAAATTTATTGCTTCAAATAAACATATGGCGTTAAAAAAAATAACATTTTTTAATTATTTTTGGAATTACAGCAAAAGAAAATCAGATGATACATTTTGCGCCACCTTGTACAATGTTTCATTTAATTTTGCTGTCGTTCTTAATGTAACATAATTTTTCATTTTATTTTTTAATGGATGCAAAAGATTTAGTGCTTCAAAAAATGACGATAGCTTTTGAGAGAAGAGAATTATGCTTAATAATCTTCTTATGAAAATGTTCACTCTAAAGGTTTTATTGTAAAAATTCTAATAAAGGTAAATAAGTTTAGTTTGGCGTATTTCACCATTATTGTTAATTAAACTAAGCACTTGTATAAATAAAATATAAAACCGAAGAGGAAATGATGTTTTAATAGTTAAAATATTAACGAACATGAAAGTATATAAAAGTATCTGACTATGTTGTTATCTGACACCATAGCGACCACTTTTATTTCGTCGACGCCAACCATCAATATTCATGTGATGTCGCCACATTTAGGTAAGAAAAGATGTGGTTAGCAAATAAAATAAAATTAAAATATTTTAATCACATCAGTTTGGCATAAAAAATATATATGTTAGTGATACGTTTCAAATAACGCATTTTCTCACAGTCTAGACGTCTCCATATTACAATGAAGTTTCAAAGTATAAACTCTCGTAATGAGATTTCGACATGTTAAAAAGTTACGTCACTTCACTTTACGCGATTAGATTTCCGCTGAGCCGTACAAGTTGTACATGTTTGGTAACGAAGTCTGCTGAATATTCGGATCAAAGTTGCAGTCGAGCTTAACCCATTCACCCCATTCACTGACACGCGGGGTGTGAGCGTAGAACCGCCATGAAATGATCACGCTAAAGTGGTGATCCATGTCCGGGGGTCAGGGCAGGTTAACTGCTAACTGAAACAGGGTCACGGAAAACGAAATGAGATGGAAAGATGGGAAAATTTTACAGATAAGATGTTACCTAAAGCTTTTATGTACCGCTTTAAATCGGTTAGATTTTCAATTTACGTGGAGAGCACTCCGCCACTAAATTCGATGTGGGGGTAAAGCAGCTAGTGCTGTTGATAGAAGGTTTCATTTCAAATCTTATGGAGATAACGTGCATTATAAAAGAAATATGATGGTTCTATTCTATATAAAATATGTCCTATTTGATAAATATTTTTAAATTGTTTGCATTATTAGCCATGACTTGCTTATTTGTATATTTACATTTCAAATTTCCGTCGGTGGGATAAGTAGTTGGAGTATTCAAATGTATATGAAACTAAATTTCCTGTAGAAATACGGACATTCTTATAATGAAAAAAGTGTCATATAATTTCAAATTAAACATAGGTAGGTAGAATTTAACTTGCTCTGTTATTACGGTTAACCAATCATAGACCTTAATATCTGAATAAGTCAAGAAACTAGTCGGTTACGAAACTTGATTTTTTTATCCTGTTACGTAATTCTCCCTGGTAACCAAAAACCGACTTCTGTGATCACTCAAAGAAACAACAATGCAGAAAATATTTTATTTATAAGGCAAAAATATTAACAAAAATTTTGAAATAATAAATTTTTAAATTTCGCGGTTACGTAGCCCAATATGTACAAAAGGCAAGATAATACAATAATAACGCCTATTGACGTCGGTCTATAAACGATTGTGCATTTTTTTTATTGCTATTCCGTTTCCTTCATTGTCTTGATTATCTTCCTCGTGCCTTACAAACGCACAAACCGGCTTTCATGAAATATTTCATAACACACAGAAAAATTCTTGCTTTAAGTAAATATTCCATTGCCCACGTATATCATACTATCATACTACAACAGGATATTTTCTCAATATGAGAAGTGTATATTCTGACCATGTCAGTTTTAGATGAAACATATGCAGCTATAACAAATATTGTTTAATTTGTCAAAGCAAATACTTTGCATATTCGATTCAAATTTCCACTTGTCTTTGGATAAAATAACGTTATAGCTTTTAGCTAGAAATAAGTTTTTACTATAAAGTTATAAGTTATTTAATTTAAATTTTATTAAAATTTAAGTTTATTAGAAAATTAAGACTATTCAATATTAATTTAATTAAACGGTGTGGAGTCCACCTTCTCTTAATACTTTATTCAAAACTAAATTATGTAAGATAAGACAATGGATTTCCTTGCAGGGCCGTCCTAAAGATATTTGGCACCCGTGGGTTAACTAACAATAATGCGCCCTTCTTCATAACAAAATGCACGAGAGGGGTAAAAATTGCGCCCCTGAAGGTCGGCGCCCCTGGGCTGTAGCCCATTTAGCTCTATGGTTAGGACGGCCCTGTACATTTTTCTTTCTAAAACCATTCTACAATTTGTTTTCTTTAGCACCATCTATATTAATCTTACTAATTTATCGGGTATGTGGGAATTTTTAATGACGTCTAATAATTTTTCTTTTAATTGCGTCGTAAGTCTGTCTAAAATCAATAAATAGCATGTATAGGGGGCAAATTCTGTTTTGTAATTATTTGTTTTATAACGAAAATTTGGTAGGATCTGTTTTGCCTGATTCTGCATCGGTAATCTCCTATAATGTTTTCGGTAAAATGTGTCACTTTCTCTTTGATTAACATAACCACTTCATCCGTTCCCTCATACAATACTTCTTCAAAGTACTCTGACCATCTGACTAGTTTTTCATCAATCCCTGCAACCATCTACCGAACTTTGGCTTTGCAGTATATTGCCTGTTTTCTTTTTTTTTTAATTTATTGATAGAAATATTTTATCTAAAGCACCTTAGAATATGGACGTAAAAAGACTGTCACAGTCGTTTTAAGGGTGAATTATTTTTCATTTTAAATTAAATCATTTTCTTCACCACATCACTTATATTATAAGTGATTATAAGTGTTTTCAAACTTTAAGATTCTTAAAGTTTGAAAACACTGATTAATTGAATATTGGACGATAACTACCGCTGTATTACTTTTTTGATAACGGGAACTACTTTTGCTACGGTTTCCAAAACTCCCGGATTTTGACCGGAATTTCCCGGATTTGCCGGATTTTGTCCGGAATTCTCAAGGATTTTCCCGTGTTATTCCCGGAGTTTTCCGGATTTTTGCCGGTTTTTGCCCGGAGTTCTCCAGGATTTTCCCGTGTTTTGCCCGGGGTTTTCCGGATTTTGGTAGGATTTTGAACGGATTTTCCGGATTTACCCGGAGTATTCGGGATTGCCTGGAGCAACGGTGGGCAACCCCCGGTCCGCGGGTCAACTACGGCCCGCGAAAAGTTTCTATACGGCCCGTGAGATCTTTAGAAGAAATTGTAATTCTTTTAGTTTGAATTGATTATAAACGCACATAGCAACATGTATGTTCATAATTTAGTACTAATTTTAACACTTTTTTTATTTATTTCATATTTGCAGACTAAAAAATTATAGGTTACAAGAAGGTGTCAATTAACTACGACGGCCCGCGGAAAAAACGTAAAATTTATTCTGGCCCATGTTATAAAAAAGGTTGCCCACCCCTGACTTATAATATATAAACTCCACTTACTAATTTAACTATTTATTACTTTTTATTAGATCCCACCTTAAGCACCAAATTATAACATTAGCGGTCATACTGAAAAGTCTATATGTATTAGCGAACTAGCATCTGTCCTATTATTTCAATAATTAATTTTTGGGGAACTGTGAATTGTGCTTAATTCACTTGCTTGTATTCTAAAATTTTGCTTACACCTTTGACATTTCTCAAGATTGCTCTTGGTCATAATTAATTACTTATTAATAAAGTTCTTGGTTTGCAAGTGCATTTCGTAAAGGATTTGCATCTGATTGGAAATGAATTTGTCTATTTCAAAAAATTCTCTTTATAAATAAAAAGGTTTTTTCAAATTTTTCTATTTTAAAATCGATCTCTACAATCAAAATATCGAATAAAGTTGTGTTTTCCTTTAAACTTATAACATTGTCCTAATTTAAATTTCATATATTTTGAATTTTCTAAAAGGAAATTACCATCTCAAAAGAACTTGTTTGCGGATAATTGTCTCTCGAATGGAAGCGATAAACGAGAAGCTGTTATAATAAATTCAGGAGAAATTGTAATTATGCAAGTCAAATGTAGCGTTCAATTTGGCCGGTAAGTGTATCTCCCCATTCGGCAGTGCTCCAGCTGCAATTTCCGGTACTTCGGCAGTCATTTGTCTTGGGATAGCGTATTATCACTGTGCAGGACTAACCATTATCGCGACTGGAGTACATTTGACACATCTAAAACTAGACGTTGATAAATGAAGAGTCGGCAAAAACATTGAAATGTGATTCTTGTTTTTCACTCGAGATTTAATTTAAATTGTTTTTTTATTAAATTAGATCAGAACATTAAATTTATTACAAAACATATTTAAAACGACATGTTCGTTATATTTATAATCAGTAATTTCACAGGACAATACTTGAAAGAGAATTGATAAATAATTATTTTTTTACGAATTTTAATTTAATTTTCATATAAAATTATCAACTATCAAATGCTTGAAAGTGAAAGCGTAATTGGAATGGGTTGAGATTAGAACAAACTAAGTTCTTAGACGATATAACATATGAGGCATCTAGGACAAAATTTTAAATTAGTTCAATAGCTGGTCTACATGAATTTATTTCACAAAAAATTCGCTTAGTTTTTAGAACCTTTCGCTGTAATAATGTAATTTGCGTTTAATTAATTTGATAATTTTAGTTTTAGTTTTGTAAAATTATATCCGTAACTTTAATTTCCATCGATTTTTAAGTACAATAAATGTATACCTCATAAGTGTAAAGTTCTCTTTATTTAATTTAGTATTTATTTAACACCACATGTGAGTAAAATATTTTAATGAATTATGTACGTACACACATAAAATAAATAAAATAAATGAGTTTGCTTCAAAAGTGTTCATAGTAAATTTTAATTAAACTTGAATTATAAAATAAACACTGAATACACAGTAATTAAAATTCGTTCACTTAATAAATAGAAATAATCAAAACGTAATTATAATTAAAATTATTATTATTTTTATTCCGAAAATAAATGCGCCAATTTCAATTCAAAAAATTGTATTTAAAGAATAAGCATTCTTGAATTAAAACGATTTAAGACGTGAAAAGCGCTGAATAGCTGCTGAATATTCGATATTCGCAGAAACCAGTGTTCGCTCCGGGGCAGGTCAAATCGCACATGCATATAGGCTTTTGTTGGACGCTTATATCTTATGCATGCTCGTCTTGTGTGCTCTGCTTGTGTACAGAAGTCGCAGTTTTGATGTTTCTGTAAGATTTGCACCGAAGACGTTTACATTTGCCTGCTATTTTCAACAAAAACATTTTTGTAAGAGGATAATCTAAGATTTCAAGTCCGTTACCTAGCATCTGTATATATGTGTTAAATCCGATATCAAAGACGAATAATAAGTATACAACAAATATATCAGCTCAGTTTACATTTATAACTTATTTATATATAAAATTACACATCGTGTAATACAGATATTATGTGCATAATTTAATAAGTTTATATTCGACTTTATAGAAGCTATAAAGTAGAATTAATAATAGAAAGTATAAAGTAGATTGTATAATATTTGGTATAAATAATTGTATAACAAATTTTAATTTTAAAAGAGTACTTCCATATAAATATACAAAAAAAAATAATTACCTAATGTATTTAACGTTGAAATTAAGAAACTTACTGTATATTGTTACTACATAACTTTTATAAATATATTTTATGGATTTACATTTTTCTACCTTTCGCAGGATTTTCTGTGCAAAGTTTCAACAACAGTGTTATCTCGTGTTAAAGAATGTATTCCGTTCTTAAAACATGATACAAGATGCAACTTTACCAATATCATTTCGAACAAATATAGGGCAAAGACTCGTCAATAAACTTACTGCCTTACGTCATGTCTTTTATATTTACGAGCAGCAAGATATATACTCGCTACTTAGTTTTCCGTCCCGTGAGACCAAATGACGGTACCTTCTCTAGATATAAAAGTAGAAATGAAACCAAAACCAAAACCAATGTAGAATTTTATCAATAAATTTAATATAAATAAATGTTAAATAAATACAGAAACATTCAAACGTTTGTTGAGAAAAATTTTTCATTCGTTCAAAATTCTCTTTTATAACTTGCAAAATATTTATTCTGAAAATGTATAATTCCAATTTTGTCAAACACTGAAAAATAACTGCAAAATATAAAAGATATTTAAATCACAGCTAGCAAAGAAATTTTTTTTAGAATTATAATTTTCATGGGATCTGTTTCTAAATTCCTTTGTGAAGTTCAAGTCATCAAGTTTTCATAATACCTTTTACCTTTTACTTTTACTATGTTGGAAGTATAAATTACTTTATAATTTAATTATTAAAAATTTAATTCCTTCTGCGACTGCTCACCCAGAATATTTCTCAGAATATATAAAATAAAATTGTTTGGTGTTAGTATTACTAAATAAAAAAAAATTCTTGGTTGTAAATGCTTCTTAAAATTTAATACAATTTCATTATTATTTATTTTACAATCGTTTGGAGCTTCTTTCTCTAAATTTAAAACCTACAACTTTGAAGACGAGGCTTTAATATAAATAAAAATATTTACAAATAATATAGATCTGGAAAGACGTGAAAATCAGTCAAAAAATACGTTCAACTGAGAACTCAGAACACAGGTAAGTAGCGGTTAGATATCAAGTAACATAAACTTTGACCAAGACGTAATTCGAAGTTACGATAGAGATTCGAAGGTTTTATCGATAAAACAAATAAATTTCCCGCAAAAAAAAAACAATGGAAATTTTCGTAATAAATTTGACTTTATTTATTTTTAGAAATGTCTAAAACAAAAGAAAAAAATACTTAAACAGGAAGACGAAAATATCGTGAAAATTGAATTTTCATCCAATAATTTCGATTAAATGATTCGATTTGAATCCAAAATCTCTACTGTAATTTTTAGGGACGATATTTTATTGCAAGGCTGATTTAAAAGATAAAATATGTAGGGGTTAAAAATTAACCAAATCCCTTCACAAGTTTGTAAACTTGTCAAATCAAAGGCCTTGAGGTTATGAAATTGACGTTTATAGATTATGTAACTAAGTTTCAAATGATTTTCATTTTAAATGTGTTCAAATGATTATAACAAAAACCTTAAATTAAAAATGACAAAGATGTTCAAATTATATACGAACCAAATATGTATGTTTAATATATTAATATAATATATTACATTCCAGTAATATCGTTGAAAAATGAGCCCATGCACACAATAAATTGCGTGATCAGGCAATTTGTGTTATTATCTTTATAAATGACCCAATGCTATATGGGAATATATCATTAAAAGGTTTTTGTTGAAATTTTAGTTTTATAGTTATAAACATGTTGTTTTTAAACTTAAAAAAATAAGAATATTTTCTGTTACACAATGTAAGAAAGATTACAATATAAACCGAATTACTCTACATGTTTGGTAAACCTGCCAAGGTGTGCTAATATTTTTTTTGTTATTAAAATATAAACAATCTGAAATTCGTGTCAAGATTTAATGCAAATTCAATTATACACAAATTTAATGCCAGAAAATGTTTACAAATCTGAAGCGTAATGAAAATTCATTAATCCTTGCCTTAAAACGCTATATCAGTACAGTGAAACAGAAATAATCTTCAAAAGTAATTAAAAGATAGACTTTGTGTATTTTTATTGTTCTGGAATAACTTCAAGAATCAATTAAGTGCAACCTTTAGTTACCCTCCACCGAATCTAACGGGAAGCGGCAGGAATCCTGCGGATGTCTATGGGATAATAGGGGCCTTTGAAAAAGAATACGCTTTCTATTGGAGCCCTTTAGAGACCAATAGTGATTGTGCCGTTTCCGTGTGACAACACAGGATTTTATTAAGGAAGTAGGTGAGGAATACAAAAAAGCTTCCATTCTTCGTAACGTCAGACCGGCACCGAAGTGTTTCTATTTAAACTTTTCATGTGTGTTCCAACAATACATTCTGTCAGACAACAGATAAAAAGTTTTACAAATGTACACGTGAAACTTTTGAATAAAAATTTTTAAATCCACGTGAAATGTGTAAACATAATGAAATTTAAAAAATATTTACAAAATATCAAACTAATAAATAAATCCTTGCAAGGATTTTAATCATTATTCTAATTTTGCTTGAACGTTATTGCAGAGTACAGACTAAAACTTGTAACGAATTTCTTTCTTTATTTCAGTAATTTTGATTTGTGCTAACTTCTTTGTTGTATATTGGAAATACTATTAGTATTTTACTTAATATAAAAAGATTTTCTACGTAGATTCTCTTGACATTTTAGAGAAGAAGAATAATCATACACCTTCTGGTTTGTGATTCACAGTATTCATTCGCTATATGTAAATTCCGTTTCACATTTTGAAAATATCTGAAAGCTGTTGATTTATAAGTTGTGTTTATGTTTACTTTCGAAGTAACTCGCTCCCCTCGTTATATTTTGTTAATTTTTAAATCGTATCGCAAACTGTGTAGTCTTAGCATTTAACGTCACAAGTTTTTCCCTTTGTTATTGCCTTCCGTAGTTGGACGTGGAACTGCAACAGCGGACAAAATGTTTTACACGAATTCGCAAAACCGGTTCTGCGCGCCGGGAAGTAGCGCCTATATCCACTTGGATCTTTTTGTTCTCCTAAAAGGAGTTTATGTTTTGAAATTTTAAGTAATTAATAATAATAATAATAATAATTTATTGAAACCCAACAGCAAGAAGCCAATTACAGGGAAGCATATATAGACATATATATGTTAAAAAACCTAATATTAACATACGAGGAAAAGGAAAGGACAAACAACTAAAAATATACAAAAAAAAATATAAATAATACTAGAATATGTAGCAAAAAAGTGAAAAATTACTGAACTAATATCCTAAGTTGTTTCAAAAAATCGCTCATAGAAATTGTAAAAATATCTATTGTTCCATCAACATTAATATGATCAAAATGTCTGCACATGTTCATTATGGGTGATGTAGAATAATTAATTGAATTAAAGTAAAACGTCTTAAACAATCTTGAATTAGGACGTGGAACATTAAAATTAATTAACCATAGC